>JAODUH010017733.1:0-26454 GCA_027564835.1 Typhlichthys subterraneus | reverse complement strand
TTCCCCACCTGGAGTAGGCACTCCATTGGTTTCCGGCTGAGAACCATGGCCTCAGATTTAGCGGTGCTAATCCTCATTCCAGCCGCTTCACACTCGGCTAACCGATCCAGAATATGCTGAACATTATTAGTGTACAAGGTTGAGTAAACAGACAAGCTTCTTAAAAGTTGGAAAAACTTTAATCAAACCAATGGCACCACACGGTCATAGTCACTCATACACGTGCAACATGATACAGGAAAAGGTATATAAACGGCTCAACATATTTACACTCTACTCTATTTTACAAAATAGTAATGCTAAAGTATTACAATGTGTTGTTTAAACACCCCTACCCAATGAATAGGCAATATATCCGCAATCACAAATGTATACATAAAGCAGCATTCCATGTGCCATCACCAATACGTAAACCCTCATTTCTATAGCTGTACTGTATTTACAATTACAAACAAAGTCATTCAGCAGTCCCCCTTTCCAAGATTCTTGATAAAGTGCATTCAAGGAAGGCTTATTAATGGGATGAAAAAAGTATTAGAGCCCTAAAAAAACAAACAAAAAAAAGTATAAACACTGGAGGAAAACAAAACTATATTTTAATTGTTAATATAAATGTTATACTGTGAGAGAATATGTAAATTGAGTAAATGCACATTTTATATGTACAGTATCTTCACATGTATTTTCACAGTCAGTGGACATGGTAAGAGAAGTCAGGTTACAGTTTTCCTGTGACAGGATGGCAACTGTGCCGGTAAGTGGATTTAAAAAAATGAATTAAGTACTTCTAAAGCTAAATTACCTCACAATGTGATATTTATCTGAATAAATAGCCAGTATGTTAGGGTAAAGTCAAAATATAAGGCGAAAGCTAGAAGAGGGCATGTTGACCATTACTTCTCTCACATAGTCCCTGTGCATTTCTGTATAATGAAGCTGTATTAAACCTAACAGCACATACTATGAAATGAATAATGCACAACCAACTAAAACAATACTACCACAAATCTCCATCCAAGAATGTTTCATAAATGTTTTATATACAATCAGTCTATCTATACTTAGCATTTAATAAATGCAGAATAATTTCAGGACAGTGTTTTGCGTGGATGTCGGGCCTTTCTGTGTCAAATTAACTGCAGACAGCGCATACAAATGAAATGCAGCTGAAAGAACAATGACATTCAAATATAGGGTGAGTATCTATCCAGCATAACAGAAAACGCAAACACACATGTGAACAGAACAGATAAACATTAGGATGAAAAATACCATGTAGCCCATCTGATTCACAACACATTCGTAAACTACATTTGCAAATACATTCTATTGACAACAACAAAAAACAATTGCAAGGGGGCGGGGCACAGGAATGAGCGAAGGCTATATTAACTGTCTCCCAAGTGGCTGTTGACATAAGGGCAACACCAGCAAATAACAGAATTCTGAATGGAAAATTTGAATCTTTTAACACAAGAAAATACAGAAAAATGGTTTAAAATTGATTCAATAACATTATTAAAACATTAACAACTCAACATAGTATGAATAAAAGGAGCACATTAAAATAGATAACTAATGGAAATAAAAAAATATATACTGTAAATGAAAGATGAAATGACCAATTTACTCCATAATAGATTGGATAAATAAATAGTCTGCATTAGGGGACTCAAGTGTACCAATACATTTCCTACTCCAATGTAAACATTTATCAATTTTCTTACAAAAATAAATTCTTCATACTAAAATACATGCCATTTCACTGGCATCACTTGTCTGAAAGAAACATTTAATTTGCATGTCATTTTCAGACAATACATATTTCTCTCATGGAGCTAACATTTTGGTAAGGTGTGGCTTTTAACATATCCCCCAGATTCCATTTCATGCACTGGTTCTACAAGTTCTTCGGAATTTCAATAACACACAAACACACACACAAATAATCTAAATGTACTAACGGCGATCTAAACCTCAGTGTGCATGTTAACAGTCAGCTGTCACAACAAACTACGTTACTTTAAAACTGTGAATTAGACAGCGTTTCAACACAACTGAAAACAATTGGCACAGTCGGAAACCTGACAGTTCAACTCTGCCCCCAAACAGTACTCGTAGCCTACTGATCATTTCCACATCCAAATAATGATGCTGTGTGTTAACATACTGTACTTGTGCTAGTTAATCAGCAGCAGTTTAAAAAGAGGGCAGTGTGTGACATCACTTTGCTTTACAGAGGCAGGCTATGATTGTCAACAACATATAAATCTACCTTATAGTAGCTACGTCCTCCCTACAACACGTTACAGAACCAACAAACGTGCCATTTTACATTTAGAAATCATAACAAGTGTGTTGTGCATTCATATTCCAAAGACTGAGAAAAACAGATTTAAAAGGCATTTCAATGTTTCAAATGGCAAAAACAGTTTGATTCAAGAGTTGTGAGAACGGTGAGAATACACATAATGTTTAACACGCAAATTGCCACATCATGTACATTTACAATTTCAATTAATTTAATATAATAGAAACTATGTTTTCAAATTATATTGGAATCGTTTGGCAGTGATGTCACTATCAATCAATCAAACCTGTTTCAGTTGCCATCAGAAATGGGGGCGGGGAGGGGTTCAAGGGGCTTTGCTGACCTTGTGTCCTAGTGGTACCCTGCGGAAAGATTTAGGTTTATGGGACAACAATAGAATGACAGATGTTAGGCCCTCACTAGGAGCAACGTGGAAATGCTCAGATTGGCTGTGTGGTTACAATGGCAGTGGAACCACAGGGGAGGTGAGGTATGAGTATGTTTATAGTCGTATTGCTTCCGTTTCTCTTTCACCAGGGGCCAAAGACATGCAGGGTCCCGGGGTCCTCATTACTTTCTCGTCTTGTCCCACTCAGGATGCGCTCAGGATCTGACCTCGTCACACTCTTGCTCAGCTGACAGCTCTACCTCGGACACACCCACTGCCATGGCCAGGATCAGGGAGGAGTCCGAGTCGCTGCTCAGCTGGGGCCGACACTCGCCTGAGAAAGGGAGTTGTAATGGTAGAAAAATGTATTCCTGTTGGCTGGTTTCCTTTCTTACAAGTTACGTCACACTATTGCATTATAATACCCACAGGAGCCCACATTATTCTATATACACCATATTAAAATGCTTGTATTTTTAACCCTCCTACAAGCTGGGGCATGCAATTTTCCAGATGTACTGTATATGACCATAACATCCTACTAAGGTTAAAGAGGGGATTATATAATACATTACACATTATAGGCTATATGACCATATCAATAATATTTTCATGGATGACATCAGATGTACACAGTAGAAAACTGAATTCTGTTTGATAATAACGTTTCTTATGTTTTTATAGTCAATTTGAACCCAAAGTGTATAGACCTATGAAATGTGGATATAGGACAAATGTAAGATTAGTTATAGGTCATCTCCCCATGTCTAGAGTCTACCATTTCTCAGTTTGGGAGAGTTTCCCTATTTTCATAGCTACCTGTGTCACTGCTCTGTGATTGGGCAATAGGCTCTGGTTGGTAATGAAAGTCATTGGTCAACCTTGAAGGACGCAACCTCATTATCAGGGTCCTCCACACTGTCATTTGTTATCCACATCATGGACACTGACAACTAAATATTTGATTAGAACTTGAGCAACAGAGGATCTTTCAAGTCAACATCTTCCAAACCAAACCAAATTAGACTGAAACAAATCACAAGGCTCAGTTCTTCCTTTTATAAAATAATCTGTTCCCCTTAACACCTCCCAGGGGTTGTCATATTGTGTGGGGCATCACACAGTGTCCCACAATAAATCACATCTATTTTTCTGTGTAGAGGAGACATATGTTTTCATGTGAACTCTGTGGCACACCTGCACAAGAAACCTATTATCTTACATTGGGGCAGATGTGTGGTTGTGTGTGTGTGTGCGTTTTACAACTCCAATTCCAAAAAAGTTGACGGCAACACACTCCACAATGGTTGGGACAGTTGTGTTTACCACTGTATAACATCATATTTCCTTTTACATACTTAGGAAATGTGTTGCTGAAGACACCTGTGTTAGTGAACTTTAGCAAGTGGAATTGCACTCCATTATTTAGGCTTTCAAATGCCATTGGCTTTCAAATGCCATTATTAATAATTCCATATTTAGGCTTTCAAATGCTTTCAAATGTCTTCTTTACCATACGTTGTGCTTCATGATGCACCGCACTATCAGTCAACAACAGGTCTGTACTTCAGACAGGTAAATCTAACACCTCCACATATTATGCATTAAATTGTTTGCAGTGATGTACTGGAAAATATAGGCACGTCTCTCTACAGCATATGCATGTATATTGTGGTCGTGCCTGGCCTGACCCACCACTGTGTGGTCCCAAGGAGAGAGATAGGCTAGGGTAAACAGGACAGAGACTCCGCCGACCACTGGGGACAGTGGTGGATGGGCGATATTGTCCAATTCCCAGATCGGTCACTGGAATGGCTAGCAGCTGGGAGAGCCAGTAGCACGGGGCATTTAACCTGCTCCTCCCCCGGGCAAACTTATATTAAAAAACCCATGGGTAAAAAGGAAGGAACCTTGGGAAGGGCCACAAAGAGAGGAATATACCCCTTCCAGGACAGTTAGGATGTAATAAGTGTCGATAGGGCAACAAGAATTAGCAATTATACACTGAAGTAGCAATTGAATGATTTACAGCTGTGGTCCCCTAAGAGAAATATTGTAGAACTCTTTGTTGGAAGGTGTATGAAACTCAATATCAAAACATCATAGTAGTAACCATAACAGAAGGAAAAGTAATGAAATCCAGTATCAAGATGATAAAAACATTTGTTATTTCAGCTGTTAAGGAGACTCTGGGGTCTCAGTGAACGGAAACAGAACATGCGGGTTAAGCAAAGGTTAAATGCTTTGTGTAGCGTGCCAAAAGATATCCAAACAGTACAGCAACAGCTTGTGAAAATAATGCATTCTCTTCAGTACGACATAACTGCAATGCCATTGAAGACAGCGCTAGGTCTTTGAGTTCAAAATGCACGGGCAATCTGCCATTGTCAGCACGTAGAAATAGTAGGGCCTGGTGGATCAACCACTTTGTCTCACACCAATTGTCGGGCAGTGACGCTGCACTCTTTAGCTTTATTAGCGCAGCAGTGAAGGACAAGAGACCCACTTTTCTCCATTCACGTCTGCAGCTACCGGATGTCTAGTGCATGACCTGTCTGTAATGTCTTGTCTGTCTAGTGGTTCTAGTTTGATGACCAGTCATGACCAATGTGACTTTGGAAAAAGGCGTCTGCCAAATGCTGTAAATGTAAATGTCTCAGTGGTAATACCAGAGACATTACGCTAATACTCTATTAGCACAAGCGACAAACCATACACATTAAATGTCTATATATTACAAAGAACAAGTAGAAATTACACAGGGACCAAATGCAGAATTTGGAACGATGTGCGTGAAAATGTAAACAGGAAAAACACTATCATGCTCCCTGTAGCCATTTGTATCAGATTAAGAGAGGAGTAAAAAACTGATAAGAGGCAGAGGAGGTCTGGTTCGAACAGTATGCTGAACTCAGACCTTCAGACTAGACACTGTGTGTGTGTGCGTGAGCACACACGTGTCTGTGATGTATGTCATAAAGCAAAGAAGAGAGCATATACATGCACACACATGCACACAAGCAGTAAAAGCACGTGTAAAAGCGAGGAGCCTTATTGCCATGGCGACCTATCCAGGTGGTGACTTTGACGGCCATCCGCACTGCTATGACTGTGTCAAGAGAGGGTGCTGGTGAGCCTCACTGTGAACTAGGCCCAATAAAATGGCTAATATTTTCCAGGTGTTACAGCTGTTACAAATTAATGCAACACACAGCACTCTCCTATAAACTATGCCATTGTATTTGGGTTAGCTTGTGACTTTCTGAAAAGGGAATTGTAGTTATTCTCTCCTGCATAGCCATGGGGAATTTGAAGTTGGGGACATGAAAACAGGTGAATGCTGACCCAATTTAGGCCATGGGCTCAACCGTGCTGGCCTAGGTCAGCTGATTGTGTAAAGCAGACATAAATGTCAGGAAAAGGTACAAATAACCACCCAGCTAAATAGTATATAAAATTACGTTTCAAAAGCGTGACAATATAACCAACATTATCTGTTCTCTCAAGGGCTGGTGGTGTGTCAGCAGAAGGCGCTGTAACCACACCCATCATGTGTTCTACGGTAAACTCCATGGTGTTGTGCCAAACAGGTATCTTCAGCCGAACATTGATTGGAAAATGTAGACGTGCCTTTTATGAGTTGTGTTTTCACTTTAAATAGAGGTATACTGGTAAAAAGGATTAGCTTGGTTACAATATAGGGCTGTGTGTGCTCTCGGTGTGCTCTCGTGGGCAGAATTCAGTTTCCAACAGACCACTTTTTAGCAGATAAGTTTTGGTATGACACCTGCAGATGCCGTGAGTTGCTGTTCTTGTCAAATTAAACTAGCCTACAGCTTGTTGGATTGGATTATTTTTGTTCGATAAGTGGTTTATATTTTCTTTTGGAATGAGGATTGGACTACATAAAGAGAGTTGGATTATTTGGATGCTGATTTGAACACGAGAATGCCGACTGGATTTGGCAGCCGGGTGTTAGCAGGTAGGCTAGGCTACTAAACCAGTAGTGTTCAAATAATGCACAATGACTCTGGACCACATTGTGTGCTTATTTATGGAATGAAGTTATAGCTATCAGACAGTAGGCTGTTAAAAGGACAGTAAGTGATTTAAAGAATTGTAGGCTGTTAAAGGACAGTAAATTTAGTAGGCCAATAATTTGCATTAGAGAAAGATAGATACTGAGCTTATTCAAACGCTCTCTACCCTTGTATATCCTCTTGGTGTTATGGGGAGGGGTATGTAAATTGAAGGGGCCATCTACGTATATACAGTAGTCCCGCGTTTCTGGTCCTCCAAAAAAATCCTAAACAGAGAATTGATTAAATCCAGTTTAAAAGGAATGAATTTCTAACATATATAAAGTATTTCCAAGTAAATATCTGTATTTGCTTTACACAATCTCTAAATCATAGAGAAGAGTTAAGGTCAAGGACATTCTATGTCCAAAATGCACATCCATATTTTCAGCCACCAGGTGCAGCAGCAAAACAGAGCACATTGAGGTAACTAGAGACCAAGACACCTTTGGATTAAAGGCAGGGTCAGTCATTCTTGCTAACTTTGAGCTCAAATAAAAACAGTATCGCCCCGCGGTCCTCGGCGGTGGCAACTCACTCGTCGAAATGCATTGTGAAGTGTAGTGCTACGGCTTTGTTGATACCAGCGGTGTTCGCCAGGGCTGTGTAGAAGTATCCAATTATTTTCTAACACGCACAGAGAATGGTAAAATAGCTAAATGTGAGGAGATATTTGTTGAATTTTATAAAAAGTGTACATCGAGGGAAACTATTATTTGATCCCCTGCTGATTTTGTACATTTGCCCACTGTCAAAGAAATGACCAGTCTATAATTTTAATGGTAGGTTATGGCTCCTTTCCCCACAGCGAGGTGACGTTCCACGTCCCCAGAGCTACCCTCTGCTGCCCAGGTGTGGTCTGTTGATGACTCTGACCTTCACTGCCACCCACCCAATGCACACCTGACCCCCACGTTTCCTCTCACGAGTGGTGGGCCCATAGGATAGAGAGGAAATTGCCACGTTGCTTGTTCGGTCTATGCCCGACTGGGCTCTGTGGCAAACCCAGCCTCCAGGCGCTCGCCAGTGAGCCCTCCTTCTGGGCCAGTCTCCAGACGGGGGCCCTGGGCTTCCTACGGGCAAGGTAACCTCCTCTCTTATGTTCTTTCATGAAGAGTCTTCTGAACCATTCTTAGTCTGGTCCCTCACCTGAGACTACTTTGCCTTGGGAGACCCTACAAGGAGCACAAGGCTCCAGACAACACAGCTCTCAGGGTCATAGGGACACACAAACCTCTCCACCACGATAAGGTGATAATTCCACTAAAATATTGTCTTATTCTGTCTGCATGGACTGCTGAATTAATTTCAAATTAGCCTGCCTTAAGACGTAATCTTCAATATGTTCTGGAATACTCATAGTTTGCATGTTAGTGGGGCTTGTTGGAACATGTCTACAATAGCCAATGGCAGTCCACTTTGAAAGTAGGCCATGCCAGATTAAATAGATTGTGTTGATTAGTGTGTAGGCTGAACAGAATATCGAATGGAATATCGAACACATTCATTTATTTTTCTTACAGAGAAAATAGTAATCAAAGGGCAAACACGCATGTAAAAAGCTAAAAATAGAATATTCGAATCCCAAAATTGAATCTCAAATACCTACACATCAAATGAATATCCGAATAGTCTAATATTCTGGTCCAGCCCGACATTTTTGTGCGTAAATATCTACTGTGTTTTGAAAGCCATATCGTTTCCCCCATCAGACTCACCGCTGGCAATGTTGTGGCCCCCCCCAGCTTGAAGTGCTGGCTCTGTTTCATGGTAGATCTGGTGCAGTCCTACCGCTCTGCCGGCTGGGTCCAGCACCACTGAGCTCTCGTTTACAGTGACCTCACTTGCCCCAGTGACGGGGTTTGTAGGAAGACCCCCTACGGATGTCTCATAGTCGGGTGGGATCTCGTCTGAACAGTCTGCGTTGGGCTGTGATAAAAAGGATTAGGGATGATTATCAGAGGGACATCCTATTTTATTAAGAAAGAAATGCTTTAGTATTTATATGAGATGGTAAGCCATACCGGTATACCCAAGGCTTTGAGAATGTTCATTTTACACATAGGACATGTCCTGTGGTCTTGTAACCAGGGGTCCACGCAGTGCTTATGGAAAATATGCCTAAACAAAATGATTACAATAGACAAAACAATTAAACTTCCAACCTTAACTATTTATTAGAATCAAACATAGAGCATAAAAACTGATAATAGGACATTATTAGTTAGTCCATTATTTTGGTATTAGATAGTCATTTAAGACACAGTTTACCTGCATGGCAATGTCCTTACAACATCATTAGGTTTATAACCTTCAATGCACACTGCACAGTTGTCAAAGTCTGACTCTGTTTCCTAAAACACAGGAAAAAGATTAAACAAGACTTCTCTCAATTTTCTCACTTAAAACTGAGGGGAAAAAAAACACAGAGTTCAGCTAAGAAATTGTTATTTACTATGCTCGAGTCATGGGCAGAGGATCATGTACAGCATGTGATGTTTGTATATAACTACTGTGAAGGTGTTGCTCTTCCTTCAATGTAAAAGGTTTAGTCAGTCATTCTGGAAAAAAATGGTATGTGAACCTGAATAAAACAAAAACACATCTCCCTTCAATACCCCCACAACACACATTGGTGGTGCGCTCTGCACCGCTTTGTTTTTGATTAGCTGTGTAGAAACACCTGATTATTGTTTCAGTGCACACACCGTGAGAAGGTATTCTCTGAATTTGACTAAAAGGGTTATAAGCTTACAATAGCTGACCACCTTTAAGCCCTGACATATGAACATGAAGTGAGAAGAACACAAGCATACACATATTATCTATACATTAAGTCTACCTTGTCTCCTTTCTTAATGGTCCGCACCGGAAGCTTGCCGATTGCTTTCTTGGCTGCATCTCCCAGACGTCTCTATAAGACAAGCCAAATAGAAAAAGAGGTGTCAGCAAGAAAGATATGCATAAATAAAGTCTTCTTCTGTTCATTACATTTTGTTTGAAAATTCACAAATGTGTCACAACATACATGTACAGGTTTAAATAATAAGACTTGCGTTCTACATTATTTACCCATTAGCAAACATGGCCATCAAAAACTCTGAAACATACAATGACTGACTTTCTTGGAAAGCCATAGATCTCCAATGCTGTCTAAACAGCTATTTAAAACAAGTCACATAGCTGTAGACGTTGCTAGTGTCAACATCATTTATCATAACAAAACATGGAATTTAGTTTTTCCTGTAAGCAAAGAAGTAGAACGGTGGTGTGCTGTATCTGATGTGAAAAATGGCTAGTGGCTACTTGCCAGTTTGGCCAATTTTTGAATTTACATGTATTTTTCTCAAAAACGAAACCCCTGAAACTTTGTCACAAAAAGTGTTCATCAAGAAGTAAATTTTTAGCACTTAACCCAATTTTGACCAGATAACTTAGTTACTGCGGTTGGCTTTTGGACGGCAGTATATGTTATCTCATTTCATAGGCTATGGTTAAAATAAGAAAAATATTAACATTTAAGTTTTGAGGCTAATGCCTGAAAACATCAATTCTGTTATCCATTTTCAAGATGTAAACAAGGTTGGATATCATTTTTAATTAAATTTAAATAATGAAAACATTGGCTAAGAACAGCTATAACAGGAAGATTAATTAATTTACGTCCAGAGTGAACAAGGGAATATATACGTAATGAAACTGCACCATATCATATAACGTGTTATTGTCCTATCACATACCATCATAACCTACTGTTAACTGCTTAAAGACATGGTCAACTTGGTAAGGCTGTCTACAATATATTGGAAACACATTTGTCACTCACATGGCTAAATTACTGGTAGAACATAATTCAAACTGAAAACACAAACAATAATACCCATGGTTTCATTTCTAATTATATCCTTTATAATTATATATTTCCATTACAATTGTCAAAAGAATGTCAAAAGGAGTCCATCCATAAACAGAGTATAATAGTGACTAAGACAAGAGCATGTATTTGCACCACATCACACAGTTTCAGTGCGTCAGAATGGAGACTTGGTTGATGTTGGTTTTATTCCCATATGTCCAGCTTTCAAAACTGAAAGGGACCATTGGTGTTCCTGGGCCACTTTTAGATGGGTGCAGAATGTAGACTAAAGCCCTCAGAGAGATTAAAGTAAATATGTTATGTTCAGTGCATGAGATGAAAGCCCTCAGAGAGATTAGACTACATGTGGTATGCTCAGGCATGTTCAGCATACCTGGTTGCGGTCTCGTGCATTTGCGTAGCGGAATCTCTGAATGTAGTAGAAGACGAGCCAGGCAAGGGAGATGATCATAAGGACTATGAAGGAGATGGAGACAAAAACCACCGACGTTCTGCTCACGTACTTCTGCAGGTTCCTGGTGCCTATGGTGATGTGCAGCATAACAACGACTTTCCGCTGCAACAAGTCCACAATCTCCTTGCCTTTAGGCTCTGGGATCATGATGGCTACAATGTCACCTGTACCTGAGGACCCATACGAAACATGACCTTAATAACACGTAGCCATTATTTTGCGTTCACACAAGCATGCATATTACATTTGTTTTTACTCCTGCTGATTTACTTTACGCTCTTGTTGGAAACAGTTTAGGTCCCTTTATCATCGTCGCCAGTTTGGGTGCCTCATTTTTTGTCCTTTATTGTTGCAAAACATCACTTCACATATAGGCTAGCTAAATGAGTTAGGCTAAGTAACCTAAATACACATGAAGCTTGTGCACAACTTGTCATCAAGTCTACTTCTCCATGTAGCCCAATAGATACCAGTTGACACCAAATACAGCTAGGGGTAGTCCAACATGTAGCTTCTAGTACATTATATGTCATTTGTGTTTCACAGTTATGGTATCACAACAAACACCTTTGTGCCTAAACCCTACAGAGAGGATGCATTAGTCCTCAAAACAAAGAAAGGTTGTTGATCCACCACCACACAGACGCATGTTGATGTTTAGGAAACACATTTCAACACGGCAGCTTGACAACAGTTACATCATATCCCCCTGGCTGCCTATTGACGGCAGAGGCTGTCCAGAGGAATAGAGTCCATTTCCATGGAGACTTCAACTACCACTCATGCTAAACAGTGGCTTATTCACCATGCCACCAACCCCAGGCTGCCTGCCAGATACATTGCCCTGTGGGGTAACCTAATGCCCCGCATGGAGGTAGGAACGGAGCCAAACTATTATATTGCCCTGTGGGGTAACCTAATGTCCCGCGTGGAGGTTGGAACAGAGCCAAACTATTGCGTATTGCACCTCTCCCCTTGTGTGAATCTACGACTGAGGTGTTGTTGAGTGTGTGTATGCCTTAAGGTCTGGGATTTTTCTTCAGCAGGTACAATGTGTTATCATTACTATGGCCTTGGTGTAATAGGGTGTCAAATTCACACAGATGAATTCTTTGCTAATCATCTTCATATTAGCTTGAGTGAAGATTACACATACATGCCCATCCTTCAGTAACCGAAATGTTTTAGGCACAACTGGGGCAAACGTTCCCAGGATAGTAAATTTCTAGTGATTCAGCTCTCAGCTTGGACTATACTTGGCTCTGCAGCATTGTAAATATGTGCGTGTACAGGATGTTTTGAATATGATCAAAGAAAGCGTGGTATCTTTATACTTTATGTAAAACATCACTATCCATTAGGGTGTAAGAAAATATAGATACACCAGAGTATCGCCATATTACGTTGCGAGATACTGTATCAATTCTGTAAAACACTATCTATAAAAATATAAAATAAACATTTTATATTAAATAAAAAAAAATATTTAATTCACATTTTTATTGTTTTTACTACATTTATTTGTAAAACGGATCAGGTACAGATGACACTTAATTAACCTAAAAATAGTAAATATGCTTGTTACCAGATTTAATTTTAAGATCATTTCCATCTGCAGTTCATTAACAAGTTTACATTATGCTTCTTTATTTTGCGGTGGTGCCACACATTTGTATTGCATGACAGTTTTCCACAATTCATTTAAGATAATGCAATTGAACAAATTGTGGTACTTTACATTTAACAAGCTCCAAACACATGAAAACCAAAGGCTATATATGTGCCAACACATTAAATGAATGATACATTCTGTATTCAGTAAGTCAATGTGTCAGCAACAGTCTGCCCCAATGTATTCAGGTTCAACCTTTTGTAAGATTGTAAGATGTCACACAGCCTTAAACGTACAATGCTAAGCACGTTTGACTCATGGTTTGATAAAGCATGATTATCTGGGGAATTAAAAGTAAGAAAGATTTGACAAGGAAAATGTCTTACACCTCACAGGGCCATTCAAGCTATTTAATTAAGAATACGACACTTCTGCAACAACATGTCAAATGTTGCTAAATAATTAGATTGAACTAAGCTTATGTGTGGCATAACTCAGTGATTATAGAAATAATGACAAAGAGTAAAAATGCATTTACAACATACCCAAGCCTTAACTGTGATGTATTCCTTCTGTTCAATGTGACGCGAGCGAAGAGAACATAAATAGCTGCTTCTAAAACAAGGTGATAGCAAAGCTGGGAGACTCCTCAGTCACACTGGGCCAAATTCTGAGTTAAATAATGCAAATTACGTGATATTAGAGGGGTCTAACCTACAGTGCTAAGACAATCCTTTGTATACACATATACACACACATAGATAGATAGATACACACACACACACACACACACACACACACACACACACACACACACACACACACACACACACACACACAACTGTAGACTGATGTAGTGTGTCACTGTATGAATATGAACGGCAGACCAAACTCTCACAATCCGATACTGTATATCGCCACAAGGCACAACAACCCGACAAGGGGCCCTGATCTACATCACTAGGACCATGAGGATGTTCAATTACAGGTCTGGCATGCTCACTAAAAGAACATGGCTAATAGGAACTAACCTAGTGTTTATGAAGCAGATGATCCCAAAACAGCACATTCCAGGAAACCACCCAGCTGCCCAGGAGTGGAGGGCACTAACTATGTACCTTACCTAAACCATACAATTCTCACTTCCTTGCCAAACAGCATAACACATACTTAAATTCCTGACACATTAAAGTTGCTATGAGAACACAATTTGCAAACACCAACATAAAACACTGCAATTTCATGTCTACAAATATGCACAATGTATTTTAAATGTTGGTGTCATCTTGAACACAATTGTAACAAACAAGTCTCTAGCACCACCTGTGCTAGAGTGTGGTCTGCTGTTGCTGATTAAGAAGGTGTGGTGCATCATGAAGCACAACATATGGAAATTAATATCCTGTTGAACAACTGTTCAACAGGATGTACTTGAAGGCCTAAATAATGAAAGTTTGTGTTTGTGTGTGTGTGTGTGTGTGTGGGGGGGGGGGGGGGGGTATTAATTGCCCACACATTTAATAAGTAAAGAAGTAAAGGACATGTTATATAGTTATATAGTGGTAAACACAGCTGTCCCAATTTTTTGGGATTGTGTGGAGGCATCAGATTTTAAATGTATGTATATTTTCAAAAAAACAATTAAAGTCAGGTAAGGTAAAGGTAAATGTCACATACGTGTTATGTGTTGTTGTATTGTTTCCAATCGTACAGGTTGAAAGGAATTTACAAATAATCGTATTGGCATTTTCCATAATGTCCCACATTTTAGTTAGCTGGAGTCGTGTATACACACACTACAGTATATCTTAATTTAAAGCTATAGGCTTGTAGAATTGTTCACAAAGTCTTTTTTTATGACCAACAAAAGACTTCTCATAGGTCAAGCTAAGTCAGATAGGTTATTGACACTGACAACTCTGGCCTATAATAACCATACTACTTTGGCTTTGCCCTGCACGCTGCTTTAGACAGGACACTGATTATTTCAGTGTGCTTTGTGAAGCACTGAAATAATCTGTTGTCTCAGGTCTTTCCTTTACAATTTACCACTTTGCCCTGAATAGTCCCCTTCTCACCTTGTTGACATGGTGGTTCATCTTTTTTCCCAGCTCATCTTTCCTTCTGACTTTTCACAAGCTGTTCCTCTTTCTCCTGGCAGTATTTGTGTCTATTCATTTAAGAGTTTATGGTTAAAGAGTTTATAGTTTGTTCACAGACAGGTGGATGTGGATGTTATTGAACTGGACAATTCAATAACATGCAATGTTAAGGGTGAAAGATACTGAACCTTCTATCACAGTATAGGCTTATAGTTTTAAGTGATTTTGAATTTGTAAATAAAACTACAATACAAATCATCATATAAATACACACAGGGGCCACCTCATGAGACATTGAGACAAAACAACTGGAGGCTGATGTGTGTCATTGTATGAATATGAACAGAAGAACAACATCTCAGTATCACCACCGTAAGTCCCAACCGGCAAGGGGCCCTTATCTCTTCAGGAAGACCATGAGCTTGTGCACTCGTAGCTCTGGCATGCTCACTAAAAGAAAGGCCCAGCTAATAAAGAAATGGGGCCTGACCTAGTCATGTTTACTAAGCAGATACAGTCTATAAACAGCATGGTTCCAGGAAACTACAAGGAGTGGTGGGAACACACAGCACTGCACCATTAACATCTCTTCAATTCTTGCTAACAGTATCCTATATCACTTGTAGGTAGCCTATTGTCATATAGCATAGGCCTACAGATTAAAGAAACGATAAACAGAAAGAAAAAAAATGTATGTTAAGTCTAAGGCTGATGAACGTAAATAACTACCTACATCCCCTTACCTTGGTGGGGCATTGTTATGGTGTCGTTGGTATTGCTGGAGCCCACGTTGTATATGACAACTGCAGTTGCGTTGTGACTTGCAGCATTACGAATTTTCTCTCGAAATGTACAATTCCCCGCGGCAATCAAAGCTACCCAAGCACTGTTGTGATGTATAGTTGGAAATTTAACGTTGGGGCCGCAGGCCTGTCTGTCTTGCAGGTGGGAGGGTAGGAAAACCAGCCCCCGAGCTTCCTTCTTTGGCGAGTGCTCGCCATATCGTCCACACTCGGTTTTCTCTGTTTTGATATCTGCGGTGAAGGGATCTACATATGAAATGTTGACGAATGCGGTATACCATTCATTCTTTTCCGCTACAGTGAAGTCCAGGCACAGCAAATGCACAAAACAAAATGATAGCAGCCACGTTGAGAGCGCAAGGCTTCGGCACGCTTGGATGAGGGACACTGCCATTGTAGGATAGTGAGAGGAGATTTTCTCCACTATCTAGGAAGCAGCTGGCTGGGCGACCGTAAATCTCGGAAACAGACGGGTGTATGCGCGACAGCCTTGCGCACCTACGCGTTCACTTTAACTTTACATCACATGATAACCATATAGTGCGCTTCATTAGCAGTGGTCCGGTGATTTTTAAAGGTTCCAATCTCAACACAGGCATGAGTTATAAACCGTCTGTTGTTCAATGTCAGCTGTGTCACATTCGTGCTTATGATTGGTTAACTGGTCTAAACACGTGACATAGACAATAAATAAATCAGATCGCCATCGTGTCATCTTTTTGCTTCGACTGCATTTTTTATTTCACTCACCTACCAGATTTATTTTGCGTTATTAAAATGTGGGAAAGCAATCACTGTCTAAATTTCATGTGATTAGACTGATCAGATTATGCTATTGCTCTGACTATTCTGGTCCCTACACACGCGCGCGCACACACACACACACACTTTGTACGTACATTAAATGTTATAAATCAAATATTTAATGAAAAACGTTATAAATACCACACCCCCAAAAACAAATTATATACCATAAAAAAATATTGCTTTCCCCCGCCTCCGCCCCCGCCACCGCTAGTCCAAAACGAGTACGGAACTTTCTATGTAGGAACAAATGTGCGATTGATACGTTTTGTCGAACAAATGCCATGCTGTACCACATGCCTGCTCTTTCCTGTACGGATCCATAGTGTGTCCCTTTTCATCTGTTGGTATAACTTCTTTAATATATATCTAAATTATAAACAACACAGGTCATATTTAGCGATACACATTTTTGTTAAGTTAATGTCTTAGTGTGATTTATGCCAGACCAGGAAACACTATTTGGTCTGGCAAATCTATTAGTCAAGGTAATTTACCACAATGTAAGATACTGTGGACGTTTAAGACATAGGCAGTCATAAATTACCACTACTGTACGGTAATCATTTAGATTTGTTTATTACTCATTTAGTTGTAAACGTATTTCTTTAAATTTTCTTAGAGGAAAACGAACACTTCTCTTACATGTTTTTTTTTAGTAACCACGTAGCTTTACGTCTTTGGTTCATTCTTGCAGCTGCCTGTATTCAAAATGCCCAAGAAGAAGACCGGTGCCAGGAAAAAAGCTGAGAATCGCAAGGAACGGGAGAAACAAAGTCGAGCCAGTCGCGATCATGTAGATGTGGCTAAACATCCTTGTAATTTTGCTATGGTATGCAATTTTTACAGTTCGTGAAACCCACATGACATTATTATAAAACAGTAAATTAATATAATAGTGTTCACTGTAACTTTTGATACATTTCTGAATATCTCACTTTTCCTCATTGTTTAATTATTGCAGGAATGTGACAAATGTCAAAGGTATGTGATGTCTAATTATAAAAACATTTTATTTAAATGTTTATGTAAAAACAAAACCTTTGTCCTATGAATTTACAAGTGAATTTAAATGCTCTTATATGTGTGTGTATGCTCATCACTTGACTACAATGTAGACGACAGAAGAACAGAGCATTCTGTTACTTCTGTGCTTCAGTCCAGAAGTTGCCCATGTGTGCTCAGTGTGGTGAGTGAATCTGTTTTACAATTATGTCATATTTTATTTGTGTCAAAGCAAACGTGATACCAGTTATATTAGTATGTTTGATACATAATACTAGTATTATGGATACTAGTGACTTGTGGTCTCATTGACAACAGGGACCAAGGCACTGTCACTAGGGCTGTCGAGCGATTAGTTTAAATTTTTTTTTTTTATTAATCGCATTTGTCAATTTGCTTTTGCACCCTTACATATTGCTTATTCAAGCCAATGACACTTCGGCAGGCTATAGGCTACTGACAATAGGCACTATAGGCACAGACAACTTTATAACTCTATAGTGTGTCGAGTGTCATTTGAAATTAAATGTATTTTCTGCTTTTATGGGATTATATGTAATCACCTATGTAAAATACCGGTATTAAAGACATGAATCATTACAGTATGGTAAGGCAACATCATTCGTATTACAATTTAGCATAGGTCTACTTATTACTGCAGCAATCAAAAATAGCTTTTAGGCTATACTACCATGACTAGGCTCATTTAAAGTTGGCTAATCATCACTAATGTTAACATTAGCCTACACTGGGTGGGCTCCTATATAATGCCTTTGATATTGTCTGCTTTTAATTACCGTCGTGAAAATAGGCTTCTTCCTCTTGCACTGTGATGATCTGCCTACTCTTGCCTCCATTTAAAATCACCACTCACCATACCTAGTGTTAAATATGGTTTCTCACATATTCCTCCATGGCATTATAAAGTCATTTGACAGCTTTCTAACTAGACAAAATCCGGTCTGTCTCCAAAAGTAGTGTACAGCCCTTTGACACAGAGAGCTGACAAATAGTTTTGTCTGAATGGAGATTGTCTTGATCAGACGTACGCGTTCTCGCCTTGGAAATACTATGTTTGATTTAGACGAGGAGTGGCACCTGTGTAGGGTATGCAAGGCGGCTACCGACTCGCTTATTAAGGTGATTTTTGCATTGATATCATAACTACTTGGCATCAGAATATCTTCTTCAACCTCTGACGCTTGCATTCTTTCGGTTTCGTGCTGTAGGGCTTTAGAGGGGCAGGGGATGATACATCTGCGTAACTTCTTTTTGACGCATTGTTTTTATATGCTTAATTAATCTAAATTGCCAGGTTATTTTGACAGCCATAATTGTCAAATGTGCAGCAGCAGGCCTATTTGAAGCTTTAACAATGACCTAGTGGGATGCCAAAAGGAGAAGCCAGGTTGGGGGGATGGATGCATAGTCTGTCACATAGTTATCCATTGAAAATGTTTTAAAAGGGCAGGCATTTTCCATTGTGGGTTCTTTGCTCTTCTAATAGGCTAAATTCTAATAATAATGATTCTATATTGCAGCATGACCCGGCATTGTTGTTTTCAAGTCGCCTCTTCACTCCAACCTAAACCACGCCTGTAGCTAACAGTGCGACGCTGATTGGACACACACTAGGTTTACTAGCCTGAAACAGCGATTTTCACGCTCTCCATACTGATTCTAGTGGTTATTATTATTGAAAAGTCAGACTGAAGCTTACGAGAGCAGGATGGTCTCGCAAGGCTAGGAATAAATAGCCTTTGCACAATGTTAAACCCAGCTAGGGCTGCATGATTAACCACATTGCAATCGAAACCGCGATGTGGCTTTGTGCAATTGTGAAACCGCAAAAGCCTGCGATTATTTATAAATAATCTTCATGCACTGCATGCATGACAACATATAACTGTTGCATGCAAGGGCAACATCCATAATTAAGATGACCAGTCAGATATTGAGATGTACGTGTCCTGTCTGTCAATTGCCCCTGCCTTGAGAAGCGCAATGTGTTATAAAATCCACACCAATCGGGGGGAAGTAGTAGTGCTCTTTTTTTTTTACTTTGCATTGGCTGAAGCCGGCTCGTTGCCTGTCTATTTTTGTCTAACTGCTCGGTTAAGGTTTCCATGTGCGGGCAGATAGACAACTCTGTGTCTACCTTGTCGACTCCGTTATATATAATTATTTTCACAATAGATGCAAACTAGCATGGAGAGACCAAATTGACGGCAAAGAAAAATGCAATAGGCCCTATGTTGTTTGGTGTTATTGAGAACAGCGACGTTGCAGAAAGGTACTGTGTATAACACGTTTGGACTGCCCATCCTGAGAATAGGTAGATTTTCCCAATGTCCCGTCAAAGTTACGACTGCCATGTCTGTGGCACCATGCAAAAAACTAAATATCAAAACATAATAGCCTGGTTTCATTTGACCGTGTTCGCTTTAACAAACCAGTTTTTTACACAAACGTGGTTGTGAAACATTTTCTGCACATACTGTAGACAGTTATAAAGATCACTAAAATTACATAATTACTGTAATGTATCGCTGTAGCTTTTCACTGTTTACTATTTCCAATTGTATTTTAACTTAAAGTTCTGGCATGATTCTTTTTCTGATCAAAAGGCAAAACCAAATGCATGAAGTCATCCGATTGTGTAATTAAACATCCTGGGATACACAGCACTGGAATGGGCATGGTGGTAAGCTCCTGATTTACATTTAAATGAATGTACACTGCTTAAAATGACTGACTTGAGTAATTGCTCATTATCATATATTATTCTCTTCTTGATCCCAAGGGGGCAGTGTGTGACTTCTGTGAAGCGTGGGTATGCCATGGAAGAAAATGCCTGAGTACACATGCCTGTTTATGCCCATTAACTGATGCTGATTGCATTGAGTGTGACCGTTGCGTCTGGGATCATGGTAAGACGTCTTCATTTATATGCTAGGAGCTCTTATGTTGAGGCGCATTACTGAAAACGGGCTACAGTAACATGACTTTTAATATAACTGTTCAAATTGCATAAGGTAATTATATTCTGCAGTAGCTTCATTAATACTTCATCTTCTTCAATCTCATTTACGTACCTGATTTTGTTTTCTAAAAAGGAGGGAGAATATTCCGTTGTTCCTTCTGTTTGAACTTCCTGTGTGAGGACGATCAGTTTGAGCACCAGGCTAGCTGCCAAGTTCTTGAAGCAGAAACATACAAGTGTGAGTCTTTCTTGTCAGACATCTGGAGTTTATGGTTAATGAGACAGTTACAATATCATATAGCTTTAATCCACAGTAGAACTTTGGCGAAGAGGCACTTAATGTATTATTTAATTATAACATATTGCATTTCAGGTGTTTCCTGCAACAGACTGGGGCAACACTCTTGCCTGCGTTGTAAGGTAAAGGAATTTATATTTTTGCGTTAAATACATATTTAGAGTGTCAATATCTAAGATCTAGTGTCATTATTGAAAGTACATCTGTTGTACACCAAAATAGACACATGCACAGCCCATGTGGTACAGGTACCTGTCTTATCACTCTATATCCAGTAGCAAATACATATTTAATTTGTAAACTCTTTAAATTACAATAATATAATATGTATTTAATTCAGAAACTAATTTGTTTGAATCAACTCTTACAGGCATGTTACTGTAATGACCACGCCAGGAGTAAGGTGTTCAAGCATGAGAAAGGCAAAGCACCGCCATGTCCTAAGTGTGGCCATGAGACCCAGGAGACCAAAGACCTCAGCATGTCCAGTAAGTTTAAATAATGGCAACGAAGCATCAAATATGTGAGAATAGTAGAACAATCATTTCAAGAGCCCCATACTGGTTTGAACTTAAATGCTTGAGTGAATGATGAGTAAATGAGTGACTACCTTCTAAAACCCTTTATTTATGAACTACCTGGGGTCATGGCCTAGTCTGATATGTTCCATGAACATGCATGTTCCAATTTCAACTGGCAAGCGCCAGCAAGTCAGGCATAGCTCCTTTCATGCGTGTCGCCAGCCTGGAAAACGGTTGATGAAATTGCTGTTACGAACCCCCCCCCCCGCCCCCGCCCCCGCCCCCTTTTTTTCAATGGCTAACAATGCTGAGGAGTAACATAAAACAACAAATAGGCAGCCATAGAATATTTAAATAACCAATACAACTGATAAGGAGTCTGGTCTAAATAATCATACAAAGGGGAAACCCCAGAGCCAACCACGTAATGGGCCGTCGGAGTCTGTAGTCTCCACTAAACTACCAAAACACTAAACTGTAAAACAAAGCTGCGAAAACCAACACATGAGCTACCGCTCTCCCCCAGTCAGAGAAAAAGATTCTTCTTCTTCATCCGTTGGGTGGCGGATCGCAACCAACTGAAAGGTGCATATACCGCCACCTACTGTACCGGAGTGTGAGGCCAGTCACTGTCACAAGACTAGTCAGGTTCCACCCATCCCGGATAGGGCTGTATATTGGCAAGAATCTGGCGATACGATGCGTATCGCGACACAGCAGCAACGATTCAATATATTGTGATACTCTATTGCGATTTCTAATTTGTGGAAAACTGTCATAGCAAGGCTAAAATGACGCAACTGGAAAAAACACTTATGTAAACTTACTCAGGGACTGCAGATGCTTTAAGATGAATCTATTAACAAGTATCTGTACTCTTCTTTTGAGGTTAATGTATTTTGCACATGGTCACTTTTTACAAATGAAAGGGACTACTTTTTTTATCGAAACCGTGATTTAGAGATACAGTATCGCAAACCGTAATATCGCGATCGCGTTGTTTCAATATTTTCTCACACCCCTAATCCCAGATAATCTTATCCGTATTTCCATTGGTGAGCTATAAGAACACATGTCCAGCTAGTCGGAGCTCACGCTTTTATTTTATTTTGTCCCGGCAGCTCGCTCAGTGAAATTTGGCCGACAGACTGGTGCTGAAGAGGAAAGCTATGGCTATGGTGCATCAGGGTATGCTGCTTACTGGAAGAGTGCTGCTGCATCTGGAGGTAAAGACCAAGATGAAGATGGTGGATGTGATGAGGACTATGATGATGAAGAGGAAGACGATGAAGAAGATGAAGACGAGGAAGATGAAGATGAAGAAGAAACTCCAACTGATTCCATGGCTGCTCTTAAATTGGATGGAACTGTTGCATGAAACCACTGACATGCATTTTTGATGGAGAGAATACACAGCTTTAGTAAACACATTCAGAAAGACATGTTACCTACAGTATATAGGATATTGATACGTGTGTTGCATAGCATCCAAATTAATCATTAAAATATACTTTCAAAGTTAATGGTTCGAGAGTGTTTATTTCTGCTAAACAGGCTGTTATTTTAAAATGCTGCTTTCATGACATCTGACATTCCCTGCAGGGTATTTCATGGACCTTGTTTAGTCCATAAACAATTTAAATTTGAACTAGCCTGACACGCTTCATATTTCAATAAGCCAGCTAGAGAAAATACCTCATCTTCAATTCTATTACCATTAAAGTGTAACCACCCTAAATTGTGCTTTTGAGTTGTAAACTGAATAATATGAGAAGAGTAAAAAAGTTGTTAAGATTGAGTGCTAGGAGGTGGAGATGCTGCCAGTCGAAGCATTGAGGTGGGTTGAAAGATATGAGACTCGAGTCTCTTGGGGAATATGGGTAATGTTTCAGGAGTCCTGACTGTCGCTGGAAGCTCGTTCCACCATCGGATGACAGGACCGAAAATATTTGAGGAGCCAGTGAAGTTCTCGAAGTGGGGGTTACATGAGAGAACTTGGGTTGGTTGAATACCAGGCGGGCTGCAGCATTTTGAACATACTGTAAGGTGTGTACGGGTATCTGGTAAGGATGCCCCCTGGGCGCCTCCCTTGGGAGGTGTTCCAGGCACGTCCATCTGGGAGGAGGCCTCGGGGAAGACCCAGGACTAGGTGGAGAGATTATATCTCCACACTGGCCTGGGAATGCCTCGGGATCCCCCAGTCAGAGCTTTCCAATGTGGCTCGGGAAAGGGAGGTTTGGGGTCCCCTGCTGAAGCTGCAGCCCCCGCGACTCGACTCCGGATAAGCGGATGACGATGGATGGATGGATGGATGGATGGATGTAAGGGTCTGGTAGAGCACACTGGTAGTCCAGTTAACAGAGTTGCAGTAGTCCAGGTGTGAAATCACTAGAGTTTGGACCAGGAGTTGTCGCTTCCTGTGTGAGGAATGGCCTTTTTCTTATATTGTAGAGAGAACCTGCAGGCATGAGCTGTTGCAGTAATGTTTGCTGCGCACGATAGTTGGTTCTCCAGGACTCTCCTCTCCAAGACTCTTGGAGAGGACACTGGTGTTCTCAAGGGAGTTAGACAGGTCCACTTGAGGACTTTCTTTTGCCAGGAGGTGGAGTAGCTAGCTCAGTTGTGTCAATATTTTGTTTCTACATAAAGTACAATGAAATAAAATACAACTACTGTATAATCAGACTATTTAGCAAACTCTTTTGTCCAAAGCAACTTCAGTGCAGTTGGAGTGTTACAATGTGCTACAGGTAGACGTGTATAGGCATCTTGCTCAAGGTACAAGGATGTTTGCAGAAGTCAAATCCACGGCTCAAACCCACAACCTTCCATTTGGGATGGAACATCCAGTTTATGTTGCCCCAAATACACAATAACAATCTTATCCTTTGTCTGGTTTGGTCTAGGTAAGCCTACAAATTTGCAATGTAATACATTAGAAAGGTTGACTAATATTACACACACACACCTTTCTAACCACTTATATGACTAACATGCTCACAATGTAATTCCTATAATGAGACATGAAATACATTCTCCTTCAGAGAATGTATTCTCCTTCTCCATAAGAGAATGTATTTTTACATAGATTGCGTCTGTATGGTGTTAATACAAAAAAAATTATGATTCTGTTTTATCAGGCTGTTTTTGAGAGTATAGTTAGATATTGAATGACTACTTTGTTTGGAAACCTTTCTATGTCACTGAAAACAAAACTATCTCGCCTGGTTTAAAATGCAATGAAAATCATTGGTCTGAAAAGGATTCATTTCCAAGATACTTTTGAACAGTGTGTTTTTCACTCAGGTCATGAGAATTTTAGATGATCCTTCACATATTTTACACTCTCAATACGAGTTGTTGCCATCAGGGAGACGTTACAGACTTAAAAGATATAAATTGAATAGGTTCAAGTATTCCTTCGTGCCTGTATCAATTCCGATTTTAAATAAGAGTTTATAACTCTGATTCTTAAACTGAAAGAAAAGTTGTGAACTTTGCTGATCGATGCTTCAGGTGTTTTTTATGATGTTTTCTTATGTATTTTAGTATATATGTATTTATGTAATATCTTGCATATTGTTGTGTTTTACTGTATCTGGCTTGTAGAACCCAAAACAAATTTCCTCAAGAGGACAAAAAAGTATCTATCTAGACATTAAATCATTTTTGCCTACTGGTCTGATGTTATTCCCCACAGCTCCCCCACCTTTAGGCAGCTCTGTAATTAGTTTATTCTATATAAGCTGTGCACATTTGTTTATTCTCTTCTGTTTTGCTTTGCACAGCTGCATGAGCTGCCCTTTTGTGTTCTTAAGGTACGGGCAAGTTTGGAGAGGCTTACACATCCTTATGTGAACGGAGAGTGTGTTGAGTGAATGTGCGCCACCTTTGTGTACTTTGCTTAAGTAGGTTTTGTTTAGACATCAGGTTGTTGATGATCATGCTTTTGAAGGTATTGTAGGTGTGGTTGCTTTCAATATTGACTGGAAGCTTAATATTCTGTTTTGTTAATGCGCATTCCTTTTGGTGGCACTACTCCTTGTCTTCACTTTGGTTATGCGTTGAAGTGAGCCAACATAAGTGCTTTACCTGATTCGGACTGTCACTTCCCGTTCACCTAGACATGGGGTATACAGTGCATCCAGAAAGCATTCACAGCGTTACAGCCTTATTCCAAAAAAAAAAAAAGTAAATCCCCCCCCCCAAATTCTACACACAATACCCTGTAATGACAAAGTGAAAAATGTTTGTTTGAAATGTATTACCAAAAAAAGTATGTGTGTGATGCTACAAGCTTGGTACACCTACTTTTGGGCAGTTTCTACCATTCTTCTATGCAGGACCTCTCAAGCCCAATCAGATTGGATAGGGATCGTCTGTGCACAGCCATGTTCAGATCTCTCCAGAGATGTTCAATCGGGTTCAAGTCTGGGCTCTGTCTGGACCACTCAAGCACAGAGTTGCCCGAACCCACTTCTTCGTTATCTTGGCTGTGTGCTTAGGGTCGTTGTCCTGTTGGAAGATGAACCTTCGCCCAGTCTGAGGTCCAAGGTGCTCTGGAGCAGGTTTTGGTCAAGGATGTCTCTGTACATTGCTGCATTCATCTTTCTCTCGATCCTGACTAGTCTCCCAGTTCATGCTGCTGTAAAACATCCCCACAGCATGACTCTGCCATCACCATGCTTCACTGTAAGGATGGTATTGACCAGGTGATGAGCGGTGCCTTGTTTTCTCCAGACATGTTGCTTGGCATTCAGGCCAAAGAGTTTAATCTCTGTTTCATCAGACCATAGAATTTTGTTTCTCATGGTCTGAGAGTCCTTCAGGTGTCATTTGGCAAACTCCAGGCGGGCTGTCATGTGCCTTTTACTGAGGAGGGGCTTCCGTCTGGCCACTCTACCATACAGGCCTGATTGGTGGAGTGCTGCAGAAATGGTTGTCCTTCTGGAAGGACAACCTCTCTTTTCCTCTCCCCACTGAGCAATTCTGTTACTGTGGCAGAGTGACCGATGGAGTGCCTGCTCCGGGTAGGGAATGAGTCCTTACCCCAAGTGAAGGAGTTCAAGTACCTCGGAGTCTTGTTCGCGAGTGAGGGGACATTGGAGCGGGAGATTGGCCGGAGAATCGGAGCAGCGGAAGCGGTATTGCAATCACTGTACCGCACCGTTGTGACGAAAAGAGAGCTGAGCCGGAAGGCAAAGCTCTCGATCTTCC
>JAODUH010017725.1:0-26455 GCA_027564835.1 Typhlichthys subterraneus | reverse complement strand
AGAGAGAGAAACAGACAGTGGGTGGGCTACAGGACACCAAGAGAGAGTAAGAGAGAGAGAGAGAGAGAAAGAAAGAGCGAGAGAGACAGAGAGAGCGAGAGAGAGAGAGAGGGAGAGAGAGAGAGAGAGGGGGGGGGTCTAGTCCAGCGGTCTTTCCTGTGAGGCTGACATTGCCACGGCGATAACTCAAGACCTTGTGCCTCTCCATCTGCAGTTATTTATTTTTTTTTTTTTTTACTCCACGGTGGATTGCCTTGCTTTGATCTCCATAATCTGTCTTGACTTCTGAGCAGAAGACAGCACACATGCAGCATGAGCTAATGGAGGCATTATAGGAGGGTGGGGGCGGGGCTGGGGAGTCTCTCAGGCTCTGGCAGGAGGGCTGCGATCAGCTGCAAGCTCCCGCCAGAGGCTGAGCTGGGAACATCAACATAAAATAGGATCTGACACATGTATGATGGTGTGTGTATGACAGTATGTACTGTGTGTGTGTGTGTGTGTGTACAGGGGCGGAGGCAGCCAGAGGAAGAAGCTTGTGTGTGTTGGGGTGTGTGTATGTGTGTGCGTGTGTGTGTGTGTGTGTAGCGGCTAGGCATTATGATACAGGTCTTGAAAATGTATTCAAATGTATATTTATTTCTCCACACTGTAGATAAGCATAACTTGATTTGGATTGGTTGACATAAAACCCTTTACTTTTAGGTTTAAGATATACAAGGGTGTTTTATATGCTTCTATTAGTATATTAAAATATTTGTCAATAACATAGACCAGAGGCCTATATTTCGAATACTGTACAGTTCAACTTACTAAGATTCAACTCAGGGTTACCAGGGTTAACAAACTCTGCCTGCCTTATGAACTGGTGTTAATCGGTACTACGACTGCGATGATGATGTTGGTCTGTTGAGTCGGTGTTAACTTCGTTTGAGTTGGTGCGTGTTCACATTAATTGGGCGCGGTCGGCAACACAGGGCAAGTTATTGTGTAAAGACACATGCTCCGCCCGTCCTTCATGGGCATCGTATATTTAAACTATGGATATTTATATATAAGGCAAGATATTGCCAGTTCCTGAAAATGCAAGAAGAGCCAATTTGATCTTAGACCGCTTAATGTCCGGGGAACCCAACAAATGCGTACAGTGGCCTTCCTTGCGTGCATGCTATAAATAGGCCTACTGTACCTTACTATTAAAATATTGTTTCACAAATAGCCAGATTCTTCTGATTGTGGACAAGGAATGTAAATAAACTCTAGCTAACATCATAAAACAAATGTTAATAGATAAATTACATTTGACCTTAGAAAATAATATGGGTCTTAATGTTTGATTTGATGACATAAATAAATACATTTCCATGCGCTAAACATCTCCACCTTTCGTAGTATGGGTTACTCAAAGTATGGGCTAATCAAAAAGTTACTCCAGAAGTTACCTGGATAAGCCACTTACCTTCCTTCGTAGTATAGGCCAATATGTGTCTACAGGTATAAACAAGTTCAATTTAAGACTTTCAACAACAAAGACCAAGCGTTTTAAGCGCATGGTCGTAAAACTTCGGCCTCGTACCTACGAACGAATCACAGCCGTGCGGATATTCAGTCGCACTCCCTCTCGTGTGTTATTGCTTAAGTATTAAATACACACCCAGCAGTATGATGATGCAGAGAAGGATGGCGATGATGGCTCCCGTGCCCAACCCGCCCCCGATGATGCGCTCCATGTCCATGCAGTCGCCGTGGTGATCGCAGCGGCAGATCTTGACGCGCAGGTAGGACGTGTTGGACATGGGCAGGTTGCCAGAGTCGGTGATGATGATGGGCACCTCGTAGACTCCGCTCGCCAGATAGCCCGTGCGTAGCCGCAGCTGGGCGTGCTCGCCTGCCGAAGGAGCAGAAGAAAAAGACAAACATGCATGGGGGAAATGAAGATGAATAACAAGAAGAAGAGTATGCAGAAGACGAACACGCAGAAGAAGAAGGACACGCAGAAGAAGAAGATGAACACTCGAGGGAGATGAAATGCACAGCCATAGAGGTATACTAGGCTACACTTAAAGGTGGACGTCTCTGTTTGTGTCTGGAATGCCCCCGGTGGTTGAAACCCGCATTCAATTGTAAAGGCCCAGGCATACTACCAAATGCGTGGCCTTGCAGAACGCGGACGAGCGCTCAGGCTGTTCCAAGCTCTGCTATGTCTGTACACAAAAACTTTGCTTTGGAATTAGATATAGTTAGAACAACATTTTAAAGAGCTCACATTGTTTCCCATTAACAATATTGGTGTAACTGAGACATTCGCTGGAAATAAATATTGTTTATACCGCTAGAACACTCATTTGTGAGCTTAGAAGTACATCCATCTGTAGTAGCTTCAGCCTGTCGCACATGCACAGTCAATGTGCAAACATTTTGCACATTTTGGAGGTGCGCGGACAGTCCACGCATGCGTATATATATTTCCTCCCTCTGTGGTCCCATCCCAAGGGTTCTTCCATGTGTTTTTTATGGAATGTTTTCCTTGCCCAGTGGGAGGAGCAGGTGAACGGGGTGTCACTTGTTTCCATGTGAAATGGAAACTGTGATGTAATTAAGGGCTATATAAATACACTTGGGGGTGGGCATAGCACTGTGCAAGCCTATAGTTTTGTAGGGAGGCGTGAAAGGCACTCTCGCAGAAAAAGGAAAGGTTCAGATCATAAATGTTTTAACCACCATTCCAGACACAAATGGAAACTTGCTCCTTAAAAAAAAGACACCTTTTAAGAAAAACTAAAATAACTTTAAAAAGTGTGTGTGTGTGTGGGGGGGAGAGGGATCAGCTGATCGTGTGAAATGCTATAGAGCTAGTCAAGACACCGTTAGCCGTTAGCCAAACACGTGTGGAATGATATAGAGCTAGAGACCCGTTAGCCGTTAGCCAAACACGTGTGGAATGATATAGAGCTACTAGTCCCATTAGCCGTTAACCTAACACCTGTGGACTAAGAGCTACTACAGTCCCGTTAGCCATTATCCAAACATGTGTGGAATGCTGTAGAGCTAGTAAAGTCCCGTTAGCCTTTAGCCTAACACATGTGGACATATCTGACATAACTCACCGCCTAGCCGCGCCAATGTCCAGTTTCGACGCGTGTCGAGCGGGCGATTGGCCAGCTCAAAGCCGAAGGGGCCAGCGTTGGGCGGGAGGTCGGGGTCGCTGGCCGTGATGTTGACGCCCCTGGGGTCCGGCCTCTCGCACATCTCCATCTCTGGTGGAAAGACCCGCGGCGCGTTGTCGTTGATGTCCAGCAGGTACATCTGAAGAGTCCCCGTTCCGCTGGCACTTGGTATACCTGTGGACAGACAAGACAACACACACACAAGCCAACTGTCAGACACGCATACAGGGTTGGGTAATGTCTACCAAATAGGCAGCAGACAATGTCCACAGTGAAACATCGGGATGGACAATGACATTTTTATACTTTTTTTTTTATACTTTCCTTAAATCATTTAAATATTTTATAAGTAATTCATTAATTATATTAATAATATGTTCTAATAATACTTGAAGTAGTAATTCATGAATTACTACTTCTATTCTTATGTACATTGAGCCTTTTTTTGTAGCCTACTGTATATATATATATGCATGAGCTGGGGACAGACCAACACACAAGCCGGTTTTCAGACATGCACTGCATCAAAAGTAATAAAAATGGCGCATTCTTACATTATTAATTCGTAACGTAAAAATATTTGTTTAATAAACATGTATTTATTTTTATGGTGTCCTGAGAAAACAGATGCTAAACATTTAAAGTGACCCGTATAATTAATGTTACTTTTGTTGGCTTTGGACCGTCTTTGCTTTGATTACATGCCATGAAATTATTTTGACAGCATATATTTCCTTCCAGAGTTGCATTCATTTTTGGCAAAGATCTTGAGTACTGACAGTGGGAGAGTCTAACCAATCTGTAAAGTCTTCTCCAGCACATACTAAAGGCATTTAATGGGTCTGCAGTCAGAACTGTGTGGTGGCCAATTCATGCCCCCCTGAACCATGTACTCACAGTTTGAGCCTGGTAAATTCTGGCATTGCTGTCCTTGGCCATTCAGTACATTCAGGTACTCTGCTGACTTAATGTTATTGCCGCTTAATAATGCTGAGCCTAGTCCTGACCAGTTGAAGCAAACCCAGATCATAACACTGCTATCTATCCAAACTGTAACTTTTTTTTAAGGGTTTCCGTAGCGAGCGCGCAATGCATCTAACTGAAAGCACTTACAAATACTCCAAATCCTTATAATTGATCAAAGGTACACCCACACATACTCAACCCCAACAGAAAGGCAACCTAATAGCATTTCATTGCACTGCCAAAGCACCCCCCCCCCCCCTCCCGAGATGTGCAAGCGTCCAGAAGTCATTTCGGTAAACAGCCTTTCACGGTCAGTGAAGAAGATAAATGAAAGAAGGTGTGAAGCTATATTAAACGATGTGTCACAGAGCTCATTAACCTATATGGGGCGTTTGTGTACAAACAGGACAATTAGCATTGCATCAGGTAGTCAAGTTGCCATGCCGATACTTTATGTGTAGCATGAGTGAGGACAACATGGGTATGGAAAACTAGGGAGAAGGCACAATGCATCCGTCTCTTTGCAGATACATGCACTGCTGTTACTGTACTTCACAGTGTTGTCCAGCCCACTTAAATGTCCAGCAGGCATCTGAACTCTCACACAGCAGCGGGATTCTGGATTCACTTTAAAACAGAAAAGATATCAGCATAACACTGGCTTCCTAGTGAAGCGTGTTCCTTATCTATAAATATCAGACACTTGGCAGAAGAACATACAGAGTAGAGAGGCCTTTTTTTATTTTTGCTACGTTGTTATATCTTACGTTTATAGTACGTCAACCACAATGAGAAAAACAACTTTGATTTAAGATAAGAGTCACATACAACTATGATTTAAGATAAGAGTCACATGTAACTGATATATCATATAAGAGTCACATGTAACTATGATATATGAGTCACATGCAACTTGATTTAAGATAAGACTCACATGCAACTATGATTTAATATAAGAGTCAAATGAAGCTATGATTTAAGATAAGAGTCACATGTAACTATGATTTAAGATAAGAGTCAAATGAAGCTATGATTTAAGATAAGACTCACATGTAACTATGATTTAAGATAAGAGTCACATGAAACTATGATTTAAGATAAGAGTCAAATGAAGCTATGATTTAAGATAAGAGTCTCATGCGACTATTTTATATGAGTCACATGCAACTATGATTTAAGATAAGTATCACTTGCAACATATATGTGTATATTCTTTAGTAGAAAATCCTACAGTACACAAGTGGGAACTGTAGGCTTATAGAAACATCTACAATTGTTATGTCAGATGGATGTACTGCTACAAGTACTATATTGCACATTGCTCTTTGTTATCTGAATAAATAAAAATGGACCCTGCTTGTGTGTTCAGACTTTAAGAGCAAAAACCTATTTGTCCAGAAGGTTTGGCAGCCTGCAGAGCAGTAGGCTGCATGCTGTGCTAGTGTTTCAAAAATATATTTCTTGAATTTCTCTGCAACACCCTAGCAGCCTCTATGAAATAGTAATGGCTTTCTCTTCATAATGTTATTACGAATAGATTTGGGAAAAAACAGCCCGTTACCGATTAAAAAAATATGTTGTACTTTGGCTAAACCCCTAACCTGTATCTATACCTCAAAATTAACCCTTCGTTCATTGGGATTACTGGACTAGCAAATCACAGTTGTATTCATCTGCTATTCACCTCCATTTGATCTGTTATTGCAGTGTGCTGTTGCAGTACATCATTTAATTTAATAATACAAAAAACACACTAAACCAATTTAATACATACTGGGTTAATTCATTAACGCATTACACATGTTTGAAAAACAATGGCGCGCAACAGCAGAAAAAACTAGTTTTTAGTCCATGAACTATTGATCATCAACATCATCAATGAGAAGGTTCAATTTTGACGCAACAAAGCTGCAGAATCTAATACTGAAAGTTCAGTATTTCAGCCGCAGGTATAGTGATTTGATTCAACCATCCATAATGTGACCATTTTACAAGATAATATTGACGCAGACACAAAATAACTCCAATTACTGTATGTGTTACAATGCCTCACCTTTACCAAGACCAATAGATGTTTCCCAAAGTGAAAAATAATGACTACAACTACATATCATTGTGTATTGAAACTGTAACATGAAAATGCACACACACACACACTTTGTGTGTAGCCCGCTGTCATTGTGCGTTCTGCCGCTGTGTATGTATTGTATAGCACAGGGTAAAATAATGTAGAAGAATGTGTTCAGCAGCTCAAGAGCACAGCGGGGAATCTCTCTGTCTGTCTGTGCGGAGGGAAGGATGTTTTCGAGAAGCCCTGGCATTCCTCTGGAACAATTTTCCACTTTGAAAACAGAGAATCCTCTTTTTACATGGCAATTGAGTGCGGATGTATAGTCGGGACAATGCTAAGCCATTGAGAATTGCAGTATAATTGTGGTTTACAAAATGAGACTCCTTCATTGGGAATGAATTGGAGACTTGTTTAAAAAAACACAAATATGAAACACTCCACTGACACCCCCCCACTCCCCAAGTCACATCCCTGATAAGGGCATTTGATGAGGACAGCAGGCTATAATGGAATGTAATTAAACATGGACAGTACAGCTGTTGTCCACGGGAAAAGGTCTCTCCATTTCCCGACCTCTCAAACAATAGCTCGACTACATGTGAGTCATACCATGCACTTTCTCAAACTCGCTGTCTTATATGTTCTACTGACTGCAGTGGACCGTTACAACATAACACTGTAACTGCACCCAAAATCACCCCAGAAGTGTCATGAAACAGCAATGGCGGTTGGCCTGAAACGTGTGGGCTACAGCATTGTAAAACAAAAAGAAGAAAATAATAATAATACAAACCACACGATCTACCGGGCAATTTTTGTTCCTACCCTAACCTATGGTCATGAAAGGTGGGTCATAAACGAAAGAACGAGATCACGGGTACAAGCGGCGGAAATGGGTTTTCTCAGGAGGGTGGCTGGCTTCTCCCTTAGAGACACAGTAGGTTGAGAAACCAAGTAATCCGTGAGGAACTTGGAGTAGAGCGGATAATCCTTTGCATGGAAAAGAGCCAGTTGTGGTTCGGTCATCTGGCATCTGCTCCCTGGGCGCCTCCCCAGGGAGGTGTTCCAGGCACGTCCAGCTGGGCGGAGGTGTCTGGGAAGACCCAGGACTAGGTGGAGAGATTATATCTCCACACTGGCCTGCGGAACGCCCCGGAATCCCCCAGTCAGAGCTGGTTAATGTGGCTCGGGAAAGGGAGGTTTGGGGTCCCCTGCTGGAGCTGCTGCCCCCGCGACCCGACCATGGAAAACGGATGACGACGGAGGGATGGATGGATGGACGGACAGATGGATAGACAAACCAAATGTAAATTAGGCTGTCATATGCCTAATCTGACCTGAAGAATTCAGGCACTGTGTTAATACTTTAGAAACATTTTATTTGATATCTGGTTAAATGTTGCAGCTATTAAGACAAGCTGTGAATCTCTTACAGCTCAATTCAAACCTTTCCTCTGATAAGCGTCCTTGTCTGAAGCAAGCAGAGATGACGCTGTGATTCTGGGGTTGTGCTTTTCATTTACCATCTGTGGGTCACATTCTGCCTTCTTTACATAATGTGGACAAACGTTACAACGTGTTTCTTCTGTTGGTGTTTAAATGAACAAAAGAAAAGGGCCATAAATAATAATATTTGGATGAATAAATGTGTTACCAATCCAAACACCAATGTGTTTTAGGCAGATTCTGCCTTCTTAGGCAGAGTATGCACTTCAGTAAGAGATAACAAAAATAGTGAATACTATTTATATAGAGACTCAATGAGAGAGCCAAAGTCACTTTAGCATTTTTCTCCCACTGGTGCCTAGCATTATTCCCCATACACACAGGATAGTACAGTATGTCCCATGGAAGAATCACGTCAACCGTGGCTATACGGGCTCCATATAACTGTCCGGTTATACAGAGACACACACACACACACACACACACATACAAAATCATTTGTTTTGGTCTGAGATGCTGGTGCTCTATTGTGACATCTAGTGGCAAACAAGATCATACATAGTTTCTTTAATAAGCACTGTCACACGAAACCACCTTTGCAAATGGCAACGCCTGCGATTCGTCACAACCTGAGTTAGACGTTGACAGTGAAACATTACCAGACAGATGCTCGGTTGGGGCGGCATTACAGGCGTGCAATTCATCTCATCTCTGTGTAGCTTTCAGCAGTGTGATTACGATCGACTCCCCTTGGGATACAGGAATGGGAAAATGTTTCCATGATCCACTGAAGCTGAAAATGCTAAGGGGCCTAAATGGTGACAACACACAGGCTCTCTATCAGTTTCCCATATCTACCATTGAGATATGTTTTACCTTTCTCTAGACCAGAGATTTTCAATTGTGAGTACGCACATAGTACCCCTAGTGGTACCTGGAAGAACTACATGACGTTCGTGACAATTTTGTAAAGCATAATAGTAGCCTATCTCTATTTTCTACTTGTATTTAACCCTTGTTCCCTCCTCAAACGTACTACCCTCTGGAAACCAAACACGATTGAGAACCACAGACTGCTCTAAAGCATTAGACCACAGCATTTCAATTAGGAGTAAGCACACAGTGCCCCTAGTGGTACCTGGATGCACTACAAGGCGTACATGACAATTTTGTAATGCATAATATTATTGAATAATATTAGTCTATCTGTATTTTCTACTTGTATTCAAGCATAACATTGAACACTTCTTTTATATGATTAAATCTTATATTTATTTTTTTGTGCTTTATGTGTGGTAAAGGGGTACTCGGGCTTGGAAAGTGATTGAAATTGTGCACAGAAGCCAAAAAACGTTGTGAGCCACAGACTGCTCTAAAGCATTAGAGCAGTTCAGTCAATTCAACACCCATGGCTTAAAGAACCCACAGATCATTGAGCAGATGATAAGTATATTCATTGAGTCTCGGAGATTACCGCTGGCTTTGCCATGGCATCAACCCATAATCACTACGGGCCCAGCAGCCCTGATTACACCTGAGATGCTCAATGAAAGAACTAATCTAACTAAACTATGGGGCTAAAGGTCCCTGCGATGTCTTTGTGTGCCTCACCGTTATCGGAAGCCATGAAGGTAATATTGTAGAGGTTGTTCTTGACGTATGGAGACTCACGATCCAGAATGGCAATTGTGGAAATCCGCCCGTTAACTGGGTCAATCTCCAGCCAGTTGGCAGGGTCGTAGAGTTTAGAGTACCTGTGAGCACCAACGAGAGGATATTAGGCACATTTATGTGGTATAATATGTATATAGTCTTGCGTTTTGTACTTTCTAGTCTGTGTTGTATTTTGTGTTTGAGTCTTTTGTTTCATATGCTTTAGTGTAACACTTCAAACTTACCCTTGGATGATAAATAAAGTACCTAACTAACTCACTAACTAACTAGCTCTTTATTGAGGATCTAAATACAGTAAATACAGAATGCTGATATACTGAAACCTTTGTAGTGAATGAGTCATTACTACATTAAAGCTGCTAGCTATAAATAAATACCTTGGATCAATAAGGAGGGGAAAGAAAGAAACTATTCGCTTAGACAGCGAAGACTAATTCAGTGCACTAACAAACTTAGGTATTCTTTTTGATCAGCCATGAAAGGAATCTATAAACTACTGGCCCTGGGCTAGGACAATGCGTATAATGTAGTACTGTGCATAGTTAACGGAGCTGTCCCAGTCTAGACTTTGGAGGTTGCCTGAAAATGAATACCACCAATTTGAAGAATTTGTTTTTTTTCCAATTAATTTGAGAAGTTATTTAATTACTATTAAGATGCAATTTATTATTCACTTTTTAATTGATTATAGCATTCATCTTTCTTCTGTGTATAAAACTCATCCTGTCATCATAACTATGAATAGTTAATCATTTTTAATTTAATTGATTTCATTAAAATACATTTTTAAAGTCTTTATCAGCTTTAAATGGCCATTAGTGAGAGTGACCAGCAAAATCGTTATAATATGGAGACATCCCAACGCTCCCAGAAGAGTCTCCCGCATTTTAATTGCGACTCCCTGACGCCCGCAAAATGTTATACAATATCCCGGAAAAGCGAACGAGAGAGAAAGAGGAAGAGAGAGAGAGAGAGAGAGAGAGAGAGAGAGAGAGAGAGAGAGAGAAAGAGAGAGAGAGAGAGAAAGAGATAGAGCGCAAGCACATTGCAAGAGCGAGCACAATAGAGAGTAGAGAGAGCGAGAGTGTGTTGAATGGTCATTTCTCCACTAAAGAGTGACACAGCGCCCGTTTTGATTGGTCGTTACACAACAACAGTGTATAGCTCTCTCCACTGTTTGCAGTCGTGATTTCTCAGTTGGTGGGTTAAAATTAAAGACTTGTTGGGCAAGTTTAATGATTCGTCCATTACCACAGCTAACATTATTTTAACTAGCTGCTGTGTATTGATGTCTTGGCCAGCCTGAGGTCACTGGCAGACCTCGATTCGGGTCCAGACTCAGCTGCAGTCCTAGCTGGACATATAACTGATCATTTTAGAATTTTGACAGAGCATTTCTACTTTAACCAATAGGTGTCTCTGTAGACAGGAAAACGATTAAAATAAAATAATCTCAGACTAGTAAGGGTTAACACACTAGCATGCCATACAAACAGAAAACACAGTAGCTAACATCTACAGTACTAGCATGCAATGTAAAACAGAAAACACAGTAGCTAACAGCTAACACACTAGCACGCCCTACAAACAGAAAACACAAGAGGCCGTCTCGCACCGGATGCTCTGTCTCACGTATCGGTCAGGGTCCTGGGCGGTGAAGGTGGTCAGCAGGGAGCCAGCGGGCAGGCCCTCCTCCAGCTTGATGGACTTGGGGTTGGGCGAGAACTCTGGGCTCTCATTGACGTCGATGACGCGCACCGAGACAGATGCTGTGGACTGCCGAGGCAGGTGGATGCCGCGGGCCAGCGGAATGTCATTCTCCGTCACCACGGTGAGCATGAAAGAGCGCGACAACTCAAAGTCGACGGGCTAGAGAGGGAAATGGACACAGGTGATTCGTGTCAGTAGACCTGCGAGGTCACACCTTCCTAGCCTGGCGTAACCTGACCCACAATGCACTGGGTGAACAAGGTCCATTGGTTAAATGTTCGCAGTCTACAGGACGTAGACCTCTGGTTGATTTTGTAGTTGCTACAACTGTTTGGGTTGCTTAATCTAGCTCTACCATCATTTAGAAACACAGGCATGACTTGAACGTCATCGCACTTACAGCCACACCCCCATGAATGCTGATTGGTCAGCCATCCAGAGTGGCTGTGCAAACGCGAAAAGGGTTTACAGACTATAATTTCAGCACAAATGTATCTGAAAGCAATAGTTTGGGTATATCCAAACTATCTTTGACCTCCCCCCTCTTCCAATATTGTGCGGCTTCTTAGCCTTGGCAATTAATAGCAAACATCAGACATTCAATTGATGCCTCCGTGGCTCTTTGTAAATCACTGCCTACTCCTTCAAATACATTTCTGTTGTCGGTGGATTTATTTGAAGAAAAATGTGCCTACTGCTTAAATGTATCTCTGCCATTAATAGGCTATTATCTTTAGAGTGGCTTTTGGCATTGTATACATTTTTCGATTAAATTATTGTCTAACATTTTAATGCATGTTTGACCTCAAAGCAAATGAGATCAAGCGTCCCCCCTCACTTCCCCCTTGTGAACTCTAGCGCTCCCCAGAGGAGTGCGTGGACCCCAGGTTGGGAATCATTGACTTAACCGACTCACATTTGACAACCACCAGTATTGTCCAGTAAGAATCTGTGCCTTTGACAGCACGGCTAAGTTTGTTACACGAGTTAATCACAGACGGCAAAATTAGGGGCGAAATAATGGAAAACTTTATTTATTTTCCTCATAGGAAAAATTGGTTTGACCCAGAAGACCTTCTTCGTCTGGGCGGCATGACATCATATCCGGCAGTTGCTTAAGAACTCGGTGACAACTCGGGGACAACAAATGGCTGTGGCCTAGCAACCAAACGTTAAACAGTTATGTAGGTTATACACATGGGTTTTGCAGTTCTGTTTATTTATTTGTATTTATTATGCTGAATTAGGTATATATTAATATTATGATGAGCTCCCAGGCGATGCCAAGAAGCATTATTTGACAATGATTTGGACCACAGAGTTGTTCAGAGTTGTCTTACTAAGAATTTGGGCAATACCACTTCCCCTCCCACTACTTACGCGGACCACCGTGATCAGGCCCTCGTTGGTGGTGGGGTCCGTGGGGATGGAGAAGCGTCCGGTAGGGTCTCCGGAGGTGATTCTGTAGACAGCGTTCCAGGCCGAGGTGTGCGGCTGGTCCTTATCCGTGATCGTGAGGTTGGCCACGATCACATTCACCTGGTTCTCTCGCACATCGCCGAAAAACTGGCCCGCGATTGGTCGGTGTCAAGGGGAGAGGACATTTTGAAAATGTAGTTCTAAATGTTATTTAGAAATGTAGGTAATACTGTTGTTAAGAACATTTTATTAATACTGATAATTAGAACATTTAAGTAATACTGTTATTTACAAAATGTTAATAATACATAGAACATGTAAACAATAGTGTACTGTGTGTGTGTCGTGTGTCTGTGTGCGCGTGTATATGTTGTGTTGTGTGTGTGTGTGTGTACTGTGTCTGTACACGTTTGTGTATGTGTGTATGTGTGTGCGCATGTATGTGTGTGTGTGTGTGTGTGTGTGTGACCTACAGTATCTACGGTAAACTCGGGTGGGTTGTCGTTGACGTCTGAGATGCGGATGATGGCGGTGGCCGTGTTGGACAGGCCATAGGTGGGGTTCCCCTCCATGTCGGTGGCCTGGATGATCAACATGTACTGCGGAACTTTCTGGGAGACGGGAGGAGAAACGGTATAAGCGGCCATTTTCTTACACTTTATTGTTTTAAGAAAGAGTGCTGCCATAAACAAACAACCCCACAACACAAAACGCACACACACACACCTCACGGTCGAGGCCAGCCGCCACAGATATGATATCGCCGGTCTTATTGTTAATCGTAAACATATTAGAGGAGGGACTCTCGGGGTTCTGCGACAGGATCTTGTATCGGAGCATCCCATTGGCTGACTTTGGGTCATCTTTGTCCACAGCTGTCACTGTCATTACGAAGGACCCTGTGTGAGGAAAACACAAGCAAGATAAAGAGAAAATGCAGTACATGAACCTCATCAAGCTCTATTGGGGTCTACTGAGGTCTACTTGCGTCTATATGAATGTATTTGGGTCTGTCACGGACTAACTGGGGTCTGTAAGGGTCTACTGAGGTCTATATGGGTCTATATGGGTGTATTGGGGTCTGTCACGGACTAACTGGGGTCTAAATGGGTCTATATGGGTGTATTTGGGTCTTACAGGACTAACTGGGGTCTACATGGGTCTATATGGGTGTATTTGGGCCTATCACGTACTGACTGGGGTCTGTTGGGGTCTACTAAGGTCTACATGTGTCTATATGGGTGTATTTGGGTCAATCACGGACTAACTGTGGTCTGTCAGGGTCTACTGAGGTCTACATGGGTCTATATGGGTGTATTTGGGTCTATCAGGGACTAACTGGGGTCTATCGGGGTCTATATGGGTCTATATCGGTGTATTTGGGTTGGTCAGGGATTAACAGTGGTCTATCATGGCCTATTGGGGTCTATATGGGTATATTGCGGTCTGTCAGGGACTAACTGTGGTCTATCGAGGCCTATTGGGGTCTATATGGGTCTATATGGGTGTATTAGGGTCTGTCAGGGACTAACTGTGGTCTATCGGGGTCTATTGTGGTGTATATGGGTATATCGCGGTCTGTCAGGGACTAACTGTGGTCTAACGGGGTCTATTGGGGTGTATATGGGTATATCGCGGTTTGTCAGGGACTAACTGTGGTCTATCGGGGCCTATAGGGGTCTATATGGGTCTATATGGGTGTATTAGGGTCTGTCAGGGACTAACTGGGGTCTATCGGGGTCTATTGGGGTCTATATGGGTCTATATGGGTGTATTAGGGTCTGTCAGGGACTAACTTGGGTCTATATGGGTCTATATGGGTCTATATGGGTGTATTAGGGTCTGTCAGGGACTAACGGGTCTATCGGGGCTATTGGGGTCTTTTGGGTCTTGCTGTACCTGGTTTGGAGCCCTCAGGCACCGTTCCATTGAAGGTGACGTATGTGAACTCGGGTCGGTTGTCATTCATGTCGATGACGTTGATGACGATGTCGATGGGATTCTCCACTTGGTTCCCGTTTAGATCCACCGCATGGGCTCGCAGCTACACGCATGCACGCACACACACACACACACACACACGGACACATCCGTGGGGCCACTGGTTATTGACATAATCCTGGGGCCAGACATACCAATAGAAAAAGCTTTCTTAAAAGGTCAACATGCTCATGGGTGCACTTTTGTACTAGGTAAGGCCACCTTTATAAAGACCAAGAAGCCTTTCAAGGAGGTGGGCACTCAGCATTAGAACCCCCTACAGGTCTTTTGAAAGAATACAAAAAGCAGAGATTGAACCTAGTGTTCAAAGCCTATCGATTTGCGTGGTTCCTAGACATACTTGAATAACAACACCTCCAGGGCAGGATAGACTCCCACCAAGAATGTCGTAGGTTTGATTCCCCAACAAACCCCTCCTATGAGCAAGGTGTCTGCTCCTGCGACATGTAAGGACCCATGTATACTAATGCAGACTTCACACTACTTGACTTTCAAAGTCGGCAGATCAATGTGCAGCACACACTACACGACTGTCTCTTGTAATCGGATGTTGCATGTGACAAAGTCAAACTAAAGATTGTCTCACCAGCTATAGTATACAGCTTACAAACAAGACGTAACAAAGGCCTTTCCCTCTCTAGTAGTGTCCGCGTCTAGTGAGTCGGTAAAACATATTCTTTCAATGGCATCATTTTCCACCACTGATATGGTTAGAAATGCTGTCAAACATTATAATATGAAACGTTGTTGACAAGTGAGGGATAGCCTACGAGTTTTTTCAAGCAGTTCAAGTGATTACAAATGCTATTACTCCTCCCCATTGTTTTCAACTCGTCCTAGTCTTGCGCTATTATTGGCTGTAGTTCGTCGCTGTTACAACACCGTTCACCCTACCGGATTTGGACTTCCCGACAGGTCCAGACGTTTACTGAGCCTGCTAAATATCCAGTCGGGCTTTGCAAGGCATTGCCGACATGTTGGCGATACTCTCAGCCCATGCTGTAAGCAGTTCACACCACACGATCGTCTGTGTGGTGTGAACTGTCATCTGTGATTCCCCTCCGAGCTGGGGCTTTTGTCTGCGAGCTCGAAATAACTCGTGGGTGAGCAGAAAACTGGGCTAAAGTCGTGTAGTGTGAACGAGGCATAACATTCATGCAACACGGAAATGGATGATCGCTCGACCGCATACAGTATGCGTGCCGCTGGTTTTGTCACGGGCACCGTTCGTGGCCTGTTGCGGTGCGGTCCGTGGCCGCAGAAAATATAATTTGGATAAAAGCGCTTTGGATAAAGCATCCGCTAAATAAGATTATTATGTGTATTATGGGACGGTTTTCCTGTGAAATGGCGGGGATACATTCCAGTTCTGCACACAAGTCTCTCCTGCTGTTGTTCTGCCGTTTACTAATAACACTAGGGACACTCCTGACGCCTGCACTGACATATTGCATTTTCCATTAACTCCAGGCAAGCTGTGCAAGCACATCACACAAACACACACACACACACCCATGCGCGTGCGGTGAAATTATATTTGCTCACACGTATGTGTATTTATTATACGCTTAAGTATAATCTACTGGCTCAGCACACTAATAACAAAGGGTGTGTATGTGTTTGTGTGTTCCATCAGAAGCTCACAGCAGGTGGATAGCCGTACAGACATATGACATAAACACTTGATTTCAAGCCCCTCCCTGCTTTTGACTAGCCTGGTGTAACTAGACCCACAATGCACTTGGGGAATAGGGTCTGGACCCACAATGCATCATCTGGTCTGGACATGCTCCATTGTGGATGGTTTGTTTGTCTTTGCATCGTAACAGACGTAGACCAAATATTGGAGCAGCCTGTAACCAGCCGGCGTTGCTACAGCTGTATGGCCTCATGTAGCTCTACCTCCATTTACAACACACTCTCGACTTCAACGTCATCGCACATATAGCCACTCTTACTGGTCGCCATCCAGGGTGAACGCTAAAGCCAACAGGGTTTCCAGACTATACTCTCAGCGTAAATTGAACTGCAATAGTTGGGTGGAGCCGGGCTAACTTGTCATCTCCTTGATATAACCTGCACATGTGACCCTCCATCTCTGCCAAACTCGATAGGCTGAGCAAATCTGGCACCCACCACAGCATTAGGGATCTGCAAAGATCTATTGCTGAAGTAAATAAGACTAATGAAAAGCTCCACTTTGGTTGAATCAGAAAGAGACGGGGAATAGGACCCCCATCCCCTATCTTCCACAGCAACGTCTCCGGCACCTGTAGTAAACAGTAAACACTGCCTCATAAATATAGATCTCAAGCCAAGCTCAGCCTAGACAACTACATCTAACAGCATGCATATTCATCACGGGGCTTAGTGCGTACAGTATGTGCCCGCCGCGACATTCAGGCAGACGCTGTCTGGCACGAGCTCCTGGAGATCAAAGGGTAGGCCCTCTAAGAAATGTCACTGAAGAAATGTACTGAATTAAACATATGCGCTAACTACACTGTATAATAATTACATTTGATTTTACATTGAAATATTCATTTCATTATATATATTTATATATACACTAACTACTGTATATATTGCACACACACATACATTAAATACATACCACCTCTCTGTACTAATAGCAAGTACCCAAACAAAGTTACACAGTATGTAAAAATGCTGTGAAAACATGGGGAGCATCAACAACAATATGAAACATGGAGATCGGTTCCCAAGAACTGTTTCTTTGCCAGTGAGCTGACATTATGATAAATATTATTCTTCATTTTGTACAGGAAAGTGGGTGGCTGGTCAGTGATGGTAAATGGCCTGCATACATATAGCAGTGCTTCACAGGGGAGACATTATCGCGGTGCAGGTTTCATTAAAAATAATAAAGTGTCATGTGTGGTTGCTGTTTCTATGACAACATATTGACAGTTGACATATAACCACCGCCATTGTATGATATCGCAGACTAACACCATAAACCTCGCCATTCGTACGTCATTATGCCCATATAAGGACTTCTGGATCTAAGCATTTATTCCCTATGAAAAAAATGAATGGCGTTTTCGATATTCTTCCCTACCACGGCTAACTCATATGGTTAACTCATATGTTGCAAACTTACCGGTTTTGTCAAAATCACACATTCCCACTGAAAACTACTGGTGTTTCCACATTTCAGGACCGCTAAGTATAGTCACAGTAAGCGTGTTGCTGTCGCTCCAGCGGATATAAAATACATCCCCCGGTGCAGGATCACTCAGCGGGAAATGTAAAAAGCCAGGCTGTGATGTTACCATAGCAATTTACATTAGTAATTACAACACTAAAATAAGTACACAACTATTTATTTATTATATTGACACTATTAAAATACCTATAAAATATGACCTATTAAAACAACTAGCTTGCACTTCTAGCTTGCAACTACTAAGTTGACTTTTTACCTTTTTTTTGCAAGTTATACAGCATATAACTTGCAAACTAACTGTGACGACACGACTGGCGAGGTCTATTGCCACTTCTTGTTAGCTATTTGTTTAAAAGAGTATATCAAAAATGGCTTTGTTGGCTTTGCAAGTTTTCTTGTTTCTTCTCCTCTGAATGGTTTCCTGACAAGGAGCGACGTGTGACGACACCAGCACCTTTCTGAAAAGATCAGAGCTTTTCAACCTTTTCTCTAGGTGGCCACATACACTCTATCCTCATTGGGAACAATCGGATCAATTAGAAAATGACAGCAAGATGGCTGCCGAGCAAACAGACTCAAATTCCTGTGTTTGGTGCGTGCGGTGGTTCACTGCGTGTGTTCTTACGTGGAAGTTGGAGATGTGCTCCCTGTCCAGGGGCTTGGTGACGGACAGCTGTCCCGAGATGGGATTGATGATGAAGATCCCCGTGGGCGGCTGGTCGGCCCCGGGGCCTGTCACGCTGTAGCGCAGGGAGCGGCTCTTGTCCCGGTCTGAGCGGATCTGAACCAGCGATGGCGGGAATAGAGAGAGAGGGAGAGAGAGAGAGAACGAGGGGGAGGGATGGGGAGAGGGGAAAAGAGAGGAGTGAGTGAGGGGGAGAGAGTGAGATAGGGTGGGGGAGAGAGAGAGAGAGAGAGAGAGAGAGAGAGAGGCAGAGAGAGAGAGAGAGACACTACTTACTACTAGTACTTGGCGGTACTACAAGGGCTACATTAGGTTTTTCTAAGAAGTAGGACAGACTATTTACAGTTTAAACTTTTATACAGCCCTCTGGATAGACAATGAAATACAGATCTTTTTAGTGCAGACATAAAAAAGCATGCATTGTTTAATCATTTAGTGTGTTCCTCCATGGCTATATTCAAATAACAGTCTGGTAAAGGGGAAAATAATTGAAAGGGGGGTACGTGTGAACACATACGTGAACACTGTTTTGTGTGTGTGTGCGTGCATGTGTGTGTGTGTCCGTGTCTGTGTATGCGTGCATGCATGTGTGTGTGCTCGTGCATCATATATGTGCATGTGTGTGCGTGCCTCACCCTGACGAGCTCCTCTGGGAACTGTCCTCGTGAGTTCTCAGGGACGTTGATGGGCGGGATCACCCAGTCCCTCTTGGCACGCCTCAGAGAGCCGTCGCCCCCGACAACCGCGCTGCGCCATGGAAACAGGATATCTGACCTCACCTGCTGCCGAGATTCTGGCGTGCCGCTCCCGTTCACCTGGCGCGTGAGAAATCAGCCGATATGTTGTTGTGTTGTTACGTCGTGGTATGTTGTTGTTGCATTGGTTTTGTCATCTTATGTTGTGTGTGTTATGTTGTTTTGTTACGTTGTTGTTGTTGTGATGTTGTGTTGTGATGTTGTGGTGTTGTGATGTTGTTGTGTTGTTAGGTTGTTGTGTTGTGATGTTGTTGTGTTGTTAAGTTGTTGTGTTGTTAGGTTGTTGTGTTGTGATGTTGTTGTGTTGTTAGGTTGTTGTGTTGTTAGGTTGTTGTATTGTTACATTGTTGTGTTAGGTTGTTGTGTTGTTGTGTTGTTAGGTTGTTGTGTTGTGATGTTGTTGTGTTGTTAGGTTGTTGTGTTGTTACGTTGTTGTGTTGTGATGTTGTTGTGTTGTTACATTGTTGTGTTGTTACGTTGTTGTGTTGTGATGTTGTTGTGTTGTTAGGTTGTTGTGTTGTTACGTTGTTGTGTTGTTACGCTGTTGTGTTGTGATGTTGTTGTGTTGTTAGGTTGTTGTGTTGTTAGGTTGTTGTGTTGTGATGTTGTGTTGTTAGGTTGTTGTGTTGTGATGTTGTTGTGTCGTTACGTTGTTGTGTTGTTACGTTGTTGTGTTGTGATGTTGTTGTGGTATGGTGTTGTTGTGATGTTTTTGTGTTGTTAGGTTGTTGTGTTGTTACGTTGTTGTGTTGTGATGTTGTTGTGTTGTTAGGTTGTTGTGTTGTTAGGTTGTTGTGTTGTGATGTTGTTGTGTTGTTAGGTTGTTGTGTTGTTACGTTGTTGTGTTGTGATTTTGTGATGTTGTTTTGGTATGTTGTTTTGTTGTTACATTGTTTTTGTCACCTTATGTTGTGTTGTTTTGTTGTTTTAGTATGTTGTTGTTATGTTGTGACGTTAAGTTTTCATGTTGTGTTGTTACAATATGTTGTTTTGTCACATTGTTGTTGTCATGTGCTTTGTATTGTTATGTTGTTGTCATTTTGTGTTGTGATGTTGCGTTGTTATATTACAATAAAACAAATAATTCCTCTCTTACTAATCTGTCTTTTTGTTAAACACATCTTCTAAACACACGTTAATGTCCTTCCCGAGATACAATGTGTAATTTGTAGAATTGCTCGAGGTCAGGCAGGCACAGCGCAGTACATAAAACTTGTAGCTGCTGTATTTTTCATACTACTTAAAGCTATAAAATATGTGAACGTGTATTTTAGAGTGTCAGCAATATTACTTTATTGTTACATATTGTGCCAAATCAGAGATATACTGTATGTGCTCAGTTTTGTGTAATAATCCAATTGTTTGCGCGTTCATTCATCCCTTCCCACATCTGCCAATCAAAATTGACAATTGGGAGAAAAGTAACATTGCTCCCATTTATGTTTATTGTAGATGTTATAAGGTCATAAACTGAACTAGATGAAATAGTATTTTTGATGTATTTTCCTTCAGTGTTGACAGGTTATATGAGCACAGAGATTTGGCTCAACAACACAATTTCATGTTTTCCATATTTGTATATGGATCAATTCTAAAAAAAAAGTTAATAACTAAACTATAAGCAGACAAATAGATTTGAGACACACACACATTCTTAAATATCTTAACTTGTAGGTGTATTTCTCTTCTGCTGTCTACGGAATGCTTTAAGATAAAGATATTCTTGTAATCGACTGACTGACAGACATAAGCATCCATCTGAAAGCTTATTCCTGTTGCTATATTTGAAGTGATTTAGGGGCTTCATCAGTTCTATCAGATGGGGGAGGGAGGGGATATGTTATACAATATTTCCCTTGTGTTTCCCCTCCAGAATTTATCTGAACCTGGAAACTGTGATCGTCAAGTACCCTTGATCAGGGGTTATACAGTAATCTTCTGTAGGCTTGGTTTGAAACACCATTACTGAATGTGTGCAGAACAGAAAACTTACAAAACAATTTAACTTCAGGTTCAAATCAAGAGCCTGCACGTATAAAGCAGTTGGCCTATTACAGACAGCCTTTCCCAAAGGTTAACGCCTGATTTCCACTGGCCGTGTGCGTCTCCGTCTCGTCAGCGATCCGTCATCTGCACTGCTCCTGGGACGCTTCTGAGACGCTTCTGAGACGCTCCTGAGATGCTTTGGTGGTTCACTTGCATTGAAAAAAAGCTCTGTGAAGGAGCCGGAACGCGACAGAAATTGATGGAAATTGGGGGTTAGCTGTGGGCAACGTTTTCCCGCCCATAATCCCGAGCAACCATGGTCATGTGATTTATTTATTTTCCCACTAGAAAATGAATGCAGTTTTGGTGAGTTATAGCAGCAGAGTACACACTGTGAGAACAGTTCTTTCTTCTTGCCTGCACGGCATGTGTCCGCTATACTTATGAAAGACTTTTCAGAAGCTTTGATGTTTCTAGTTAATGCTTTGCATTCTCTGCAAAAACACAGCCTTCACAGCAGCTGAAAAACAGTAGGTCAACCAGGCCTGTTTATACGAATCAGGGAATCAAGACCAGTCCTTGTTAAAATTAAGTGTGCCTGCTTATTATCACTGACACTGCGACTTGTAGACTCGCTTCGTCTTCCCGGGAAGCTGCTTGCCAACGTCAAACTTGTACCCTTACAACAGTGAATGAATTTGAGACCTGAAAGCTAGGATTATGTTATTATACTGATTCTCTATAACCGAAGGCCATAAGCACTTCTGAAGCTTCTAGATGACTGCTGAGCATGGCCTATTCTATTGTTTTGAGACAGTAGTACGATTTACATATTTTCCCCATACATGAATGTCCGTTTCGCTGTTATTTCTGGCTGACTGAGGTAATGTGATTGATCACTTATTGCACTGAGCATTCAAGAAGGCCTTTGGGTCGACAGTTCTGATTGTAATCTAGGTTCAAGGAGTGACAATTGCAGGACAATTATGTCAAGAGGCACACAGGTAGATAACATATTTACGTCCCATGCTGGCTCACCAGAAGGGATCACACTGAACGCTGAATGTTCTGTCTCTTAAGGTTTCAATGTGACGACCTAGCAACTAAAGCAGTCGGTGAAAGTTAAGTGGAAAGTGGAAAGGCACTTTGTCTTTTGCAGTTTCATTGTACAGTGCAAAGGGGGAATACATTTATGAAAATGTATTAAATAGAATTCACGTCAAACAAACACAGTACATCTCAAAAATACAAATGTTTAGAATTTATGATAAAAGAAAAGACTACACAAAAATATTCTAGCCTATATTATTATTATATAGTGTGTAGACTATTAATTAAATAGTTATAATGCACCAAACTGACTTCACAATAGGATTCACCATAGCCTACAGTACCTGTTAGATAGGATATCACTATTTCTTAGCCCGCAGCAGACCTATTGTAATACAGAGCACCGAGCTACTGTACCAGAGAAACTGCAGAAGATTAGGCTACATTTCATCAGTCATTACACCAGTCAGGAAAGGATTGGCTTTAGGCTGCACAGACAGCAGTATGTTCTGCTTTATGTTCTGTAGTGTGTGGCTGTGGGAGGGTCTTGACTTGCATACACAGGTGGGTCTACGTATAGCTCCAGCACCCGCATGGTACAGGTAGGCATATTTAACGCTCACCCGAGAGCACTGCATCATCCTGCATCATCCTGCATCACTCTGCATCAACACGGCGACCCGATCATTAAACATAATGTCAACGAGGCAATTGATAATTCACGTAAAACTTTTTTAAATAAAAGTATCAATCAGTGTCAATAGCGCACGCCCTGTACACATTCCCGATCCCGCCAGCATAGTGAAAGGAACGATGCATTTACAGGCTTGCTGTCGCTAAAGCTGTCTAGACTCTAGTTCATTCTCATTTCTGGTTAGCTTACAGAGCTACTAAAATTATTTTCCTAGCTAGAGATGGTACATGACAAGTGTCCATCAATTACCGCCTATTTATTAAGGTTGTCTGATTATGAGGGCCAATTATCCTAAGTCACTTCAGCACTTCGCAGGCTCATCGCAGTATACGTCACTACCTTAGTTATATCGTTGCTGACAAATGCACTTGCCTGATGGACTAGTGGCTCTCAAAATAGACTCGCCCGAAAAGTAAACTACTCGCTTGAGACGAGCGGGCTAGCTTAATTTCCAGCCCTGTATATAATATATATATATATATATACAGTTTACACACTGTATATTCAGTATACATATAATATATACAGTATATATACAGTATTCAGACTCGTATTACTTGAGTGTCATTGTGTGCTTGAACTTTACATTACTGTTTAAGCTCATACTCATATGCTGTATGACAAATAGGACACTTCGCTCCGCCACCATGACAACAGATAACAGCTCCACATTCTACAGTACATAGCTAGCTAGCAGCGAGAGAAAAAAGCAAGATTTCCCAGTTATATTACAGCATTATTTATCACCTGTGTCAGTTGCTCTGTTGCTTTTTCGCCAGGCCGAATGAGCAAACGCACGCGCACCTTCCACAGCTGTTTGGTGCGTGCGTCGCGAGCGTACACCACCAGCATGGCGTCCTCGCGGTCGGCCAGCCGGAGTCGCCGCTTGGCGTAGACCACGCCATTGGCGGCCACCGCGAAGCTCGCGGGGTCACCTGACTCGAACTGCACCGGGCCCCCACCGCAACTCACGAAGCTCACTGTGGAAATAGAGAAATAAGGATGCTTATTAATACTGAGAATAAGTCACATTAAAACAAAACCATGCTTAAAGCTGATATTATATTTGAGGTTACACAGTAGTATATCCATATCCATACGCTGCCCAGTATGAACACACTTCTAAAACATAGTTCTGTATCGTTCTGTTACCACATCATATAAGCCTTCCGGTGTCGTTTTATTATTACCAAATCTTATAAGCCTTCCGGTCTATCATATCAATATTCTCGTACCACAATGTGTCTGACAAATACTTCAAGGAAATGAATCAATTTGTTTTTATGTTATTGAGCAACAAGACCCTCGCACCTGGAGTGAAACTGTAAATTGGTCACATTTGTCTTCAAAACATAATTTCACCAATATTGGCACATGCAGAGAAATCACATGCGTAACATAATCCACCTGTATATAGGTGTGAGTACGCAATGTGCCCAAATAGCAAGGACTGTATAGTCTACTAGTATCCCATCATTTTCCAATGCCATATGCTTGTGCCTATTTGTTTTATCTTACAGGTTTAAGAACGCATGCAGCTTTAAACTCTCTTGCTAGCGGCGGGCACACGTTGTATCTCTGCTGTTACTTGACAAGGCACATCACTCACACAGAACTGGGCTGTCAATTGCAAAATGTCAGCTAACATATTCAAAATTTGCCACCGACAACCCAGCGGTCCTAAAATGTCACCTTGCACAAAACACAGAGTGAAAACAGTCTGAGAGTGATATGAACGGTGGGAAATAAACAAAGTAAGAAACAGGAGATGACCGACTGTGCTAAAGAACACCTGTCGATGTGAATATAATATAATATAATATAATATAATATAATATATGTGCGTGTATCTGTAGCAGTAAAATAAAGCCATATAATTAATTAAACAATTTAATTAGGTGTAAGATCTAGTATAATTAATAGGGGGTATTTTTTTTTATCTGAGCTCGGTGTTAGCAATCGCTCTTGAAAATGACCCTGCCTTTAACGCGGAGATGATGTCATGACTGTACTAAGGGGCACGGTATTACCCTGCATCCACACGGATGACAAATGCATATTTTTATATATTTCATACATTGTGACATTAAAAAGACAACACATTCTATCTAATAACTACCATACGCTACTCACTGAAAATGGACAGGAAACTTTACTGGTTTAAACGAACCCCACTGTTTTTAATAATGCTGCATCATTCCAAAAAACAAAATGACGGTGTTCTAATAATGTGACTAATACAACATGGCATAATATGACAGCAATAAAAGCAATGTGCTTCCTGAATTCGTATAATCAAGCCAATCGGCTAACACGCGTTCGAGAGCTGTGTTCACTGAGTATGAGTACAGTAAACAGATTACATTTCCTGAGCAACCGTGCGAACATTCAATATGCCACACGACACGGAACTGATCGATCCGCCAGCCAGGTCTAATCAATACCCAAGAATGGCATAAATGCCTCATAACAATACTTCCTCACCGCGATCAGGCACGCACTCACACACACACACAAAAGCTAACCAGGGTTGGTTGGTGTGTCCATTCAGCACACACAGCCGTTGGATAGCTAAAGGTTGTGTAGCGAGATGAGAGCTGGTCGAGGAAAAGAAAGTATAGAAATATGACAAAGCATCGCAACAGAAATACTGTTTTGTTGCCAGTCTCTTTAATTTAATGCCCCCCCACCTCTCTGCCTACCGTATTGCTTGTGCTTTCTTTGGTCACTTACGTTCTACAAGACAAGGCTGGGCTCCAGCACACAACACCATGCAGCAACAACTTGTTCTCCACAAAACGCCCCACACACACACACACACAGAACAATAACGTTGCACACGCGTGTGAAAGACAATGTCCTTTTACCTTCATGTGTAACGACTTTGACGACACATGTCGGTGTTTAACGCCCAATCATTTCCAAACAAACACAGTATTGAGGCCACACCAACAAAACCACAGCCAGAATAAGCTAAAGAGCAGGCTAGACAGCCCAAGGTAAATGCCATGCTAAGTGTTAGGTTAAGGAGTCACTGAGCCCATAAAAGTCATTTGACACAGTCACACACATGCGCCCGCACGCACACACACACACACACACACCTGGTAACTGGGGATTAAATCCATGCAATGCCACCCAAAGTGCTAAGGGCAGAGAGATTTAATGACGATTAAATAACGTGTTTGTAGTAACAGAGGAAATGCACATGGCTTTAGTCAAGTGCCAAAATGCCCTACCGTTCATTCTCTCTGGCACAGGGAAAGAGAGAGAGAGAGATGGAGGGAGGGAGGGGGAGAGAGAGAGAGAGAGAGAGAGAGAGAGAGAGAGAGAGAGAGAGAGAGTGTGAGAGAGAGAGGGAGAGCAAGAGAGAAAGGGAGAGGGCAAGCAAGAGAGATTAAGAAAGAGCGAGAGAGCAAGAGAGAGAGAGACAGAGAGAGAGAGAGAGAGAGAGAGAGAGAAGGGAGAGAGAGAGAGGAAGATAGAGGGAGAGAGAGAGACCTTCAACCAAGCCTTTTTTTGACACAATTGTCTTCTTACATCAAAAAGCTTAAAACAATCCTAAAACTAAATATACATATACTTACACAACACACACACACACACACATATATATATATATATATAGAGCGAGAGACAGCGGG
>JAODUH010017714.1:7998-26459 GCA_027564835.1 Typhlichthys subterraneus | reverse complement strand
GACTTGAGGCTGTAATTGCTGCCAAAGGTGCTTCAACAAAGTATTGACCAAAGGCTGTGAATACTTATGTACATGTGTGTACATGTGTGATTTCTTTAGTTTTTTTATTTTTAAAAAATTAGCAAAAATGTTAAACTTTTTTCACCTTGCTCTTATGGGATATTGTGTGGAATTTTGAGGAAAATATGTATCTTAATCAGTTTTTCAATAAGGCTGTAACATAATATGTGGGAAAAGTAAAACGCTGTGAATACTTTCCGGATGCATATATATATATATATATACAGTATATATATACAGAATATACAGTATATGTATGTGTGTGTGTGTGTGTATATATATATATATATATGTACACACACATTTATTAATTAAATCATTTCATATCATATCATCATCAATCATATCAGTGGCGGGAATGCATTTTACACCCAGGCCTTCAGTGGTGTACCTGAACCCACACAGTAATAACTTATTATTATGATGCCGTGGGTACAGAAACCATCATTATTAATATAAACACAGTTTAACTGGGCGCTGAATCTCAGAAAGGCAAGAATTATATATGACACAATCTATCAGTCATGTATGTAGTGTGTTTATATATTTTTTTTATATCACACACTGCTGTCATGCCAAAAATAATTTGTAAATGAGATATCAATCCTTTTGTATTTTATTGTATCGGTAATACACGCCTGGACATTTGTTATCGGATCTGCATCAGTGGCATTGCCCATCCTGCAAGCCCTCTGGGTCTGCCCTCCATTTACTACTTACCAGAAGTCTTTCCACCTCCCCCAACCCTGCAGTGTCCAGCGTTCTCTCATTTATTCTCTCACAGAGGTGGGTGTGCCCCGTGCGCTATAGTTTTTCACCAGACAGACCGGTTTCAGGCGAGCCAGCGACCGCCAAGGATACTTGAACCATTTCTGCTCAAATTACACAATCTTAATTTTACTGTATGACAGCAACTTCCTGAAGTCCATAGTAACATGGCCATTGTTTACCTGATCGATAGAATTCCATCTTTAATACTACACACACTTTATATATCTGCCTTACCTCACAATATGACACACACCAATTAGTGTGTGTTTTTTAGTTTTATGTTTGACTATCAGCATTAGAATTAGGCTACAACATATTTGTCATCAGGGCTGGACTGGCAATCTGGCACACACTATTTGGGCCGGCCAATATAATGTTTTAATACAAATAAAAACTATAAAATATTTTGGCCAACGACTGAACCATAAGATAGGGAGAGCGGCCCATTGGCTCATTTCTTACACTAACATTAGGCTGCCTTAATCAGGTCTCTATGCCCCATCCCTGCCCCCTAGTGCTTCTTCTTCGTGTAAGATGCCAGAAATCAGAGAGAAGACAGATGAGGGCGTCAAGACGGACAAACCAAAGCGGTGAAGAGAATTTGCGGGCTAAAATAAAACAATTTATAGGTGGGTGTCGCCAAATGTGAAAAGATAACAGACATGTTTACTATGGCAGGGGCTGCAAGTAGCTTAAAAATAGCTATATAGCCATGAAGTTTGGAGGAACAGGTGTACGCAGGAGTGCGTATGCCAGACAAGGAGGAGATTGTAGTTTAAGCAGTAAGCATGGAGCATTAACAGGGACAGCTATGTAGCATAAAGTGTGTGTGTGTGCAATGCCATGATGATTAATTACATTAATGTTGATGATAATAAGGTCATCGTAGCATTATAGTAATGTGAGGCAATCAGTAGGCTACTCAGTCAGACTGATGTCAGCCAATATAGCTCAGCATTAGCTATTTGGCATTCATTTAGAAGCAATAGTTCTACAATGCAGTTGAAACTTCTGATTACTTTTTTAACATCTACAGGCATGATTTTGTCAGCTACAATGTGTATGCCCACTTACTGTATGTAAGCGTTTTATGGTTAATTTATAAACAACAGGCAAGTTGTCCTATGTATATTTTCAGCCAGCTGTATGTGCTTATTATTATGGTATGGATAATCATAATATGTGGGGTATCTCTACAACTGCAATAACTGTTTGGTTCTGCTGTCTATTGAGCATGCAGTTTTCATGTTATAGGTGCAACTCTAGGTTAAACTCAAACAAGCAAAGGCCTAGCCTACCATTGATTTAATTAAATTTATATTACTCAAATGAATTAATATAAAACAATAAGATGATCTATTAACTGTGAAAACAGGCAGTATTTATCATCAATATTTTTTTAAACTAAATAGTATCAAATGAAATAAGATGGTGTAAGTAAAATGATAACGTTTTCAATATTTTTGTCAGGACATTCTGAGAATTTAAATTTAAATGTATAATCATGCTATAGTTACATTAAGTAACTTCAATTGTACTTTTTGCCTCTTTTATTACATCTTAAAGTAGCCTATCTTTTAGCTCTAACAGAATTCATGATGCAAGGAATACCACTTTTTATGAGCTAAAAGAGTCTAAGATGTACTTAGTAATTGGTTATAAGGACAAATATTTAATGGTATTGTATATTTAGGGACGGTGTACTGGTCTGTGCTTTCCACAAATTATGGTGGGCCAGCGTCTAGCAAAAATGCCAGGGCCACTTTTGTGTCCCAGTCCAGCCCTGTTAAGTATAGACAAACAATATATAGACCAATGTGATAATACATATATAATATATGAACAATAATGTTAGCCATATTGTGGAAAAGATAAGTAATTACAATAATACATTGATAAAGTTATCGTGGATTAACTATTAACTACACACAAATTGAATTAACCCAAGCATGTCTGTATTTGTTTAAATCTTGATAATTATTGTTTTTGCACCACTAGAGGGCAGGGGCGTGTACAGGCTTTATCCTAGAGAGGCATTGACATTTATAAACGTTTAATGCAAATAAGATCAGTTCCCTATATACAATTTAACTAATAATTAACAATATTGACATAATGAAAACACATTATATAAATGTCCTTAACACTTTGGTTCCGAATAGCAAGCATTTAGGAAACTAAGTGTTTCATTTTTACTTTGTTTGATTAAACCAGGCACTACTGAAGTACAACTAAAACGGAAACTTACAGAGAGCCTACACTTTGCTTTCACATAATCAAAACAGTAACATACTGTATAAGATGAAATTAAATCAAAAAAGTCTAGATGCCGCTAAAAACTCCCTTTGATTTTCCATTCAGACGGTAATGTGAACATGTTTATACAAGTTAATGCTCCATGTGTCAGACAGTGACTGATATGAGGAACAATTGCAAATTGTTTACAGTATCTGTTCCGTATGTTTATGCTTGTCATTTATAGCTGTAAGCTACTGTAAAGAGCGAATCCAATCCCTGTAATACACTTATTTTACACATATGTACAGTATTGCATTCATATATTGTCATGTTAGGAAAATGATCAATCAAACACACACCTAAATCCAAAGTGACTTACAGAAAGAACAGTTAAGGTAAAAGTATATATACAGTATAAATCATCAAGGCATTGCTCAATGCTGCTTACATGCATGTTGAGGATCAAAAGCCATGACCTTTTAGATAGTCGATAATCAACTCCTGCCCAGAGATATGACTACATCAAAATTGTATTGTCTTACATTTTCTCCTGTTAGGCCTTTGAGATTACTTAAGAAGAAATGTTTTTTGGTGTACATTTTTCTGTTGCACCATCTGAACAGTAATCTGAAAGGTGCATTTCTAACTTTTATAAAAATGTACTACGATTGCAGCTGAGACAACAAGGAATATTTAAATACAGGCATTGTCACACTAGTTTTTTTGTATTACAGTTCTCTCAGACATTTGCCAATGATGTTGATTAAAAAATAAAATAAAAAAGTACCAAAAAATGTGTCTATGACAGAAAGAAATACAAATGTGTTGTGGCTCCTTCACATGCACTGTGGTCTATTATATGTTGGTGCACTAACCACGATCTTCATCTGAAACAACAGTTTGACTCAGAAGAAAAGCCACACAGAAGTATGGAAACATGCAACTAATTCAAAAACATCTCAATCTGACTCTTTAAAGTTGATATTTATTAGCTACTGTATATTCTCTTTTGCTGCTGTTGAATATGAATGGGCATGGGTTCTACACCCAGCAAGGGCTTACCCCTAAGCATCCTAGAGTATGATGAACTAACCTATATTTGTCTGCTAAATGCCCTAATGGTAAAACATCTTCAATGTACATTGTGAGCCATCTCTTCCAGTTCTGCTGTCGTGTAGAGTAGGTTGACATATCGTGTTTATCACGAAACCTGCATTGAAGTCAGCAGGAAGCCATCAAAAACTGACTGTATGTCCCACAAGTGTGCAGAAATACACTCAGATGGGGAGAATCAATGGCATATCTGTGGCACTGATATGCTGGCTTTATCTATTCAAGCAGTCCCAAGCAAATAATATTATTACATTAAAAAAAAAAAGTGTGGATGTTTCCTCGCTTAATTGTGTCCTTCTTTGAGAACTAGGAAGGCCAGGGACAGCCCGTCCATTGCAGCAAATGACAAATGGGCCAGAGTGAATACAAGTGTTGCAGGCAGCGAAAAGAGGAAGTGAAGCCTGTACACCCGTGAGTGAAAGAGCGAGGCGAGAGAAGCGCCTCTGACGTTTCACAGGAAGTGCATCAGCTTGATGGGAGGAGGGTTACGTGTTTGGGGAAGGCGGCAGGGGTGTCTACGGTCATATGGGAAAACCCATGATGTCCCGCTTTACTTAGATCAACAGAGAGCGTCGAGAGCAGAGAACGCGAGCTGGCCTAGGTCCATATTGATCACAACAACACTGAAGACTTATGTTATAAAGTTATTTTAAAAAATAATTGAAAAAAGCTATTGGATTTTAATAACGAGGTGTTTCCTTCATCTATGTGCTTTTTATTTTATTTTATTGAGAGATTGCTGAAGTTGTTAAGGATGGACCGTTGAAGATTTAAATACGAATACTGGATTTTGTGGATTGGATTGTGTCCTGTGATGAAACAATGATGCAGTCAGAAATAGAGCAGATCTACAAGATGTCCATCCTTGTGTTTGTGATGATCTGTATGAATAGTGCGTCAGGTAAAGAACACTCATTGTACGATATTACAGATAAAAAAAAAGAAAAAAAGCATTTAAAAAATGTATTTGTATTAGTAGGCCTACTGTATTTACATACTTACATACATTCAACATATAACTTTATCTGACGACATCTTGTATCTCACAACAGTAAGTTTCATGAAGCACTTCTGGGTTCCCCAGCCGATTTCCATTCTTGGACATTCTGTTTCCTCTATTTACAGTATGCATGTGTGTGTATGGGAACATTGCTTGTATTTCCCCAAACTATATTTGTCCTAATCTAAATTTGCTTATCGTAAATTCTCATAATGATGTACATTTTTTAAATAATATGTATGCTTAGTATATACATAAATAGTAATGAGTTTAAAAAAATGTGTTTTACAGTATTTACAGCATTATTTATTATTTTGTGAGCTTCCACAATGCCGTTGTAGTCTTTTTGTGACCGCAATCTTACTCTTTCTCTTTGTTCTGTAGCGGGATTGGACCTCTCTCAGCCTGTCAACCTGACAATGAATGTTTGGGATGGGGAGGTGATGGCAATTTGGAGTCATCCTGTAAATACCTCATCAAAGCCTCAATACAATGTTCAGATGGGAATGTACGTTTTATATTACCACTTAGTTCTGCCAGTTACATTTCCTTTCCATAATTACTTTTCACACTGCTGCAGTATGATTTAGTTCTATTATTTTCACTGTGTTACTTTAACATATTGTTTGTTTGTTTTATTACCTTAAACCAAAAGTAAATCAATACATTTGCCTTTTCTCTTAGCTATGGTAGTAACTGGACGACTGTGGGCCATTGCATGCGAATACATGCCACCTATTGTGACCTGACCAAACTAATACACAACTACGCCAACGCCTACAAGGTCAGAGTTCAACTGGTCACAGAAGATGGTGTGTCACAGTGGAGAACAATAAGGAAGTTTTTACCAAATAAAAGTAAGTAACATTGACTGTTTGATTTCTTATTGAATGAAAGGGCGATAATACATTTTAAAAATACACTGTATTATATTTATCAGGTTAATTAAATGTTATTGTCACTTTTCACTCCATGTAGGTGAATTACAGGCTCCTTCCTTCACCCTATTGGCCACCTCCAGCACTCTCACAGTACAAATTCATGAAAAGCCCATGTTGAAACAGCTCTTTCTATTTGGGGTAACCTATACAATTTACCTGGAGGAAATGGGGAAAGTCAACCAGGTAGGCACCTGAATGACATAAGTGTATATACTTAACATGAAAAAGGACTCAGGCAGTGTGCCTGTAAGAACTCACAATATGAAGGCAACACATCCTCTCATTTGAATAATAATGTAAATACAGAACATGTACAACTGTATTTCGATGAAGTATGGTGGTGCTAGAGGTTGTGGTTGTGACGGACATTTTGTATCTGTTTCTCAGACAACAGAAGTGTACCTTAAGGAAGAAAATACCAAGACGTTCAACTCCTTAGAATGGGGCAGACATTATTGTGTCAGCCTCAAAGTGTCCGGCAATGGAGCTCTCACGAAGAGTGAAGTATCTGCTAAACAGTGTCTGCAGCTACCTGAGCAAGGTACAAACACCATTGAGATTGAGAGTTGAGACACATTTGAGTACCTTATATGAATACGTCTCTGTTGCAGCATGTATAGTCTTCAGCATCTTGTCAAATTTTTGGTGTTCTTGTCTCCACAGAGTGGTACATTATGGCCGTCATCTCCCTGTCCACCCTGGGTGGGACAGCTGTCCTGGCCATCGTGTTTGGCGCCTTCTGCTGTTTCCTAAAACGTCCAGAGAAAACACCTCCCCCATTGGTAAGAACATCATGGAAACATTAATAAAACTGATTTTATTGAAGGAAAGCCCCTTGAGATTCAGCATCTCATTTTTGAGGGGGTCCTTTACATGAAAATCTGCAGCTCATCTGTGAGAACAACCAACAGTTGTTATTTGATTATTATTATTATTATTATTATTACTATTATTACTACTATCACAATCAACAATCAGTAACTGACACATTGTACCGTCTAAACAATGTTGTTACATATTTACACTACATGACCTTTGCATGCATGTAACTTCCCGTAAAACCTCTCAAGAGGTATATGTTGATGTGAATAGTGAACCAACTGTCTCTATGCTCTCTTCTCTTTCCAGAAATCCGCGAGAAGTGATTGGTCACCCATTGCCGTTCGAGAAGACCCAATGGAAGTGGTGAAAAACGACGCCTGGTTCCTGCTCGCAGCGGACGCCAAGAGCTGGGCCGCCGAAGAGACCACGTCGCCTCTCGCTGACGCCCAGAGGGCGGAGCCGCAGGAGGACAGACGGACCAGCACGGACAGCGGGGTTAACTTTGACTCAAACGCTGCGGCAAAGGACGGCGACGATGGCCCGGCGAGGAGGCAGGAGGACAGTGGCTTTGAAAGCCTTGGAGGATCAGAGTGCTCTGCCGGCTGTGGGAGTGGCAGAGGAGAGTGCCCTCTTCAGGACAGGAGGACTAACAGCCACGCATCCACAATAAAGGACGACAGTGGGCTGCACACACAGCTGGATTGCATTAGGAATCTGTCCGAGGAGATGCCTGCGGCAGCGGACAGTTATCGCAGGCAATGCACATTAGCGGTGCAGCTCCGGGATTGCGACGAGACTTTAAAGCAAGTCCTTATTGACGGACACACAGAGCTGGCAGAGGTTGTCACAGGTTACAGGGGCACACAGCTACCGTGTATCTGCTCAGGGGCAGGTCAAAGTGCGTGTTGCCAAACCACAGGTCATTTTGTAACCGACAAGGCCATACAATATGGAAATATGTGCATTGCAAATGAAGGAGAGCTTACATTCTCCGATTATAGAAAAACTCACATTCAGATGGAGACTGTGATCAGTATGGACGATTCAGAGACATCATCCAACTTTCCTCATGAACAGTTCAGTGAAGATTTCCCACTGCTGAAAGCTTTTTCATGTGTACCCCTAGAGGAGGACAGGCTGAACTGCAGTCTAATGACGATTTCACTTTCGCTCTCAGATGTGGAACTGATAACAAACTAATTAATAGTTATATAGTTATTGAACTACTGTATAATAAATACTACACTGTGTTATGAAATGCAATTTATGCTGCAAAGCTGTAAATATATACTCCCAAATGGTCCTACTTGGCAGGCAGTTGTTTAAGCATAATCTAAGAGTCAATCTAAAATACTGAATACATAAAAACCCCTAAGAACAATGTAAAGACGTTTGTTGGAACTACATCAAATCATAACTCCAAAATCAGAGTATCTGATAGATGAAGTATGGAAATATATTTAGTTAATAATACAAAGATCTTGTCCATAGAGCTACAGGAGTGGCTAATATAAAAGTATGAAAAAACAGGATGTTAAGCTCTGTGCAATACAGTAACACATCCAGCTGTTGAACAATGACTGTTTATGTCCCATGGGTCTAAAGAGACCCCTGAGCATACATTAACTGACAGCATTTGGCACTATATATGCCTGAATGCCTGATGTAAAACTAGTTCAGACCATTTTAAAATATATTTTTAACCCCCTATCCAAATATTTGTTTACCTATTGTAAACCTTATCCATATGTTACAGAGATACTAAAACAATAATTAATAAGTGTAAACTATTTCATTCCAAGGAACAGAAAACAATCATGTCAACCAAGGTAGCTGTTTCAGCCAAATAATCCCAGACAGTTAATAATAAGATTATTTATCTGGTAGTACTGGATCACCACTAAAAGTATAGTACTTGAAATGAAGTCTAATATAGTATAAGTACATCTTAAACATAACTTATTATACATTCATCACAACAGCAGTGTTTCCAAATTATGGATATAATATTAAACAAAATACAACAGAAATATCCTGAATGATGAGTTAATGTGAGCTAACAGTAAATCTGAGAGATCTCCCATAGAAAAATACTATATATATTCTCAGGCAGCCATTTGTTTTGTTGAGTTCAATTTAAAATAACAACACTTCCTCATTCAGACTCTCGCTTCATATCTCAGTTTCACTTTGGGCAGAAAAGCCCCACAGGAAATATTAACTTTTTGTCTTGCCTTATTCAAAATCACATCTATTATTTATTATACAGTATGCATGTATTTTTATGTATATGTTCTTAAATGAAGAGGGAAATTATACATTTAAATTGTAAATAAAAATAAATGACAAACTAAATAAGTCTTTTATTTTTATGTATTTTGTAGTAAATCAATGTCAGTGTAAATAATGGAACCAACTATTTATATTAATCATGACCATGAAGAACATGTTTTTTTAGAAACCCCACATATTACACAGAACATTTTAGAAGCTGCTGACTAAATCTACTAACAGCTAGTAAATTGCAAACCCCCCACACTAACTTTGCAAAACATGCCTGTGATTGCGTATGATATCCATAATGAGATGCATAATGTTCACCAAAGTGACCAAGTGGAAATTCTCAAAGATAAATCATGTAAGAAACGCCTCTCAAACGCCTCTCAACGTTCTTTTACTTACAGTACACTGTAGGTTGACTAAAAAATCTACAAACATATCTAGATTGACAAATAATCAATAAACAAACCTATGTTGAAAAATAATCCATAAACAAATCTAGGTTGACAAATAATTAATAAATCTTAAAATAAAAGAGCATGAATGCATTTTAAAGTGCACATTTCTGATGCTGATAAGACTCAAAACAAAATCTGGAACTGAAAGAATGTGGACTATTATGTGCTGAGCCATCCGAATTGTGATCCCTCAAAGCCTAATATACAGTAAATTGCTTTATTTTATTTTATTTTGTTAAGAGGAACTAGACAGCTTCAGCTAATCATACCCACCACACACATTTCAAAATGGCCATTATGGCTTTGGAAATGGGAACCTGTGCGTGTCTGTATCAGAGCCCACAAATCCGTTTAGGTAACAATAAGACTATATACTTTTATAAGGGATTCATAAATGTTTAGATTTTTCTGTGATGTAGATAGTCCCTCAAATTGTAGTAGTAGTACCGCCCGGCCATCTGAATATCTCCACCAACTGCTTGAGAACTATACTTGATGTATTGTACCGCCATTAATCAAGTTAAGCTCCCGAACTGCTCTATTGTTGGCTACATTGCAGCATGCATCATTACATTGACCCCTAGCCTCATACGGCTAATTGACTATCTTAGCTTTTGATATTTATCTCCTATTATTCTAGTCATAGCAGCAGCGTGTTGTCTGTAAGACAGTAAACAGTAAACTGATCACAAATGCCTAAATATAATGTTGATTTACCTGAGCATTGCTCATTGCCAATAACAGACTGGCTTATGTGGCATAGTCTAGCCTATGTCTATGTAAGGTCCATGTGGCTGTGGCTTTGTGAAATTAGCGCCCCACTTAATAATGAATGAACACGATCTTTTATATCATGTGTATGTTTTAAATGTTGTGACATTATATAATCGTGTCAGTCTGTTTTGTACAATATTATGTTGATACCCCAAAGTGACGGTGTTATAATCTTACTGTAGCTAGTGTAGATGGCTACAATGTCTAAAAGACACATCTGTTTATAGTAACCTATAACCTTCATTCATGAAATAATACCGTGCTTGCAGGTACCGTACATGGATCTGGTTCCAAGCCTCATCTGACCATCTCTGTCTTCCATTGGCCATTTTAGCTTGGAAAACGTCATGTAAAAAGGGCTTCTGCTTCAAACTGATATATTGACCTGCTGCAAAAGAGGCTCTGACAGCTCAACAGTTACCCACGGTGGTAAGCAATGGCTCATTTGCATAGGAAGTATCACCGAAACTGACAGAATTTCTTTAAGATTGGGATGAGAAGGTTGATTTAGTAATTTATCCTTGTTGTATTTTGATCAAAGCATGTCAGACATCACATGAGAACATGATGTCAACATGTCAAAGATGTTTGATAATGTGGCCTCTTTAGCTCATTATAAACAAGTTCTAACAGTTTTCATGCGGGCTCACTAAGACAGCTTCTAACATTTAGGCATTGGGTGAGTGGGAGCTGACATTAACATGTGCTTTTCATGACGTACTGTCAGCACATAGATCTGACAGTTAACAGAATTGAAAGCCTGCATGAAAACTGTTATACCTTATAATTGTATATTTATACTTTAGATTTATTTAATAATAATAATAAGTGTTCACAACCTAATGAATAAACTCATTATTAACCATTCAAAGCCCTTCTTAAGGGCATGCAGTCTTATTGTAAAAGGGTACCGCTTTTTCTGTGATGTAGGCATGGCCAAAGTATCAATCTTGAAATAGTTTGTTGGTTTTGATTATGCTTTGAAAGCTAAAATTAATAAAACCTTTTTAACTCACAAGCAAAATTAGGCAAATACATGAAAATACTGTTTTATCTTCACTACAGTCATACAATAGTGCATTATAGCTTCATCAAGAAATAACAAAACCTAATAGAAGGTAAGTAAAGTGAGAGTGAGAGCTATATCAACAGGCAGTAAATGTTCAAGGAAAGACACCCTCAGTTACAAGAAAAGGGAGATATTCTGTTGTTGTGGTTGAACAGTTCACACAAAATCTCTCTGCCACAAAAATTATTCTCACATGCAGCATACTTAGATATATATATGCACACACACACACACACACGCATATATATATATATATATATATATATATATATGTGTGTGTGTCAGTTATACAGCACATTAATCATATTTGGAGTTTTCCCAATGACAAACTAAAATTACAAATAATCTGCACATTTTGAATGAATATTGACAAATACATTTTCAAATAAAAATTCCATTAGCATGCATCATATTTGAAATGAATCTCAAATAATAGTTTGATACACTAGCAAATATACACAAATATCTTAAAAAGGTATGGTAAGTGTAAGTTAATAACCATTTTTATCATATCATTCTCATGAATTACTTACTAGACCTTTAATTAATACACACGAAGTTAACATGAGGACAAGCCACGTGTGTATATTGTTGTGCATATCTGGCAACAGCAGACAGAACAGGCACTACAGGCTATAGAAACATTTGCAATCTAAAGGTTAATGACGTCAATGAAGCAGACAATGGCAGCTAATGGGATGCAGATGACATGGCAGTGGGCTTTATTTGTGGGTGCTGCTGCTGTGGTGCTCTCCTCCTGCATTTATTGCTGTCATTTTATGCTACTGCTAATAGAGAAGGGGGGAGGAGACTTCTTTAGACCTGTTTTTCTATTTAAAAGAAAAGATTAAAAAAGATTAACCTCACCCTGCCATCCTTACAAGCCAGTGGCAAAAAATAAATACATGTTGTGTTTTTAGAGTGTAGGGATAAACACTCACGTGAGTATTTTGGTTTTCAATGAAGGCTCTGTGGAAAGATGTTGACAGTTTGAAATGTCCAAAATACCAGAGAATCAAATTCACTCCGCACATGTTTATACTAGGACAAAATATCCTGCAGTACCACTCACCTTTTCTCTTAAAGTACTTTTTGCAGTTTTTACATTTGTACTTGAAACAAAACTGCACAATGGCAATGGTGAAGAGAATGCCTAAGAAACCAAAGCCCACAGCAATGCCAATTTTCACCGAATTAACACTGCCTACAGAGGGAGACGAGAGGAGGGATAGATGAATTATAAAATATCTTATTCGAATTGGAAACAGGAGCATGACAGGCTAAATGGGAATGTTCCATTATAATGCTGTGATACAGAATCCATACTGTACTGTAGCTCCTGTATGATGAGATGTAGAAGCAACATCTATATTTTCTAAAACCAGTTCACACCTCACCCACACAGACACATCACAGTTCAACACAGACCCCCACACCAAACACCAAAATGCACAGAATTAGTTGTCAAAGCAAGTCTTACCACTGTTCCCCATAGTTGACTAGCCAGCCGTCACCTTCTGCTATGTTCGTCCAAATGTTGGTGTTAGGCTGTGCTATATAAATCCCTTACAGTGCCTATACATAAATATGTTCCAATAATTTTAAAGCGCTAAATGTTTAACAGCATACTTTACTGTAGAGAGTCATGTTTTTCCCTTCCCTATATTTTTGTCTCTTTTCATCTCCCCATACCTAAGATTCTTTTCAAACTGGTCCATCGTCTTTCTCTGTCCCCACCCATTTTGAAAGAACATTTGACCTCCCTTTAAAAAAAACATGGCTGACAATCACACACTCTTACATGGCCTTTCCCGATCATCATTATCATGTGGCACTGACCTGTGAAAACAGCATCAGTTAGATTGGTTTGTTTTAATAATGAGCACAATAATAACATTGCTTTTATAAAAAAATATTATACTGATTATTTGGCCTAAAAAACTGCAAATATACTAAATAGAAATGTGCTTTCTTGTATTTAACTACAAGACCAAAACTTACAATAGGCCTATGAAAGAGGAATGGAATAAAGGCTGCAAAAGGGTTTAATTTGGCTCTAAAACGCTCCAAGCCTCTGACCAGATTGAGATCGTCAGGAAGTAAGTTCTAAAGACAGCAAGATGTATGTGAGGAGAAGGTTTTATCACCCCACTTGTTTGGAGCATTGAGAGCATTATCCTCCATGCTCGAAGCAGCTTAGAGCTACGAAGAGCTTCTGCAGCAGTGGGGTTCCCTGTGAGGTAAGCCTGTCATTCTCTCTCTGGGCTGTTCCATAATCGCCACACTGCCACCTGCAGGTCTCAATGGAACACAACTGCTTCACAGCGGTGCCTCTAGTGGTATTGGCCATACTCTTCCTTCTATTACCATCAGATAATCAGGCCTGACTGAGATCACTAAATACAATTAAGGCCTGGTTAGTCGTTGTCGAAAATGTTTGCTAACTTTGAGCACAAATCAAAATAAACTCCCTCAGAAGCTTCACCCCTCACATTGAAACCCACTGCAAAGCCAAACGACATTGTTGTTGTGAGCAATGATCGTGTTCGCCACTTCCTATTTACAGAGCCAGGGCTGTGTAGAAATACCAGATGGTTTTTTTCAGCATGCACAGAGAACGGTAAGCTAGCGAAATGCGAGGATATATTTGGTGAATTTGACAAAAAGTGTATTAGCTTACAACTAGCTTGCAATAGACTATACCTTTAAATACAGGAAAATGGCTGGTCTGTAAACGCACTTCATTAATAGTTACATGCCATTGTGATGGGCTCAATAAATGGGAATTGAGCCATATCTGTACTTTCAAAGGTCACCAGGTCATCAAAACTGCACATCAAACTACAATCACAAGTCAAATCTGATAAAAAACTCCTTAAACCTTAGGTGACTTTGCCCTCAAAATATGGTTAAAAATGCCTTTTCTTCCCCACAGAATATACTTCTACGCATGCACAACTGTCAGTGTATGTCAGTGCAATGACACAATTGGCTGGTTAAGGTTTAGCTGTTATAAAGAGACAATTGGCTCTATTCTTCCAACTGCCATATTTGCCATTACAGAATTTAACCATAGAGTTCCAATTAGTATTCTCCAAGTGGTCTGTCTCTTCTATAACGTCTCTGGTTCAACCAAAACTCTGCATCGAGAAATAGATGCACTCCTCAACTGCATTAGTGCCCCCTGACCCCACGATTCAGACAACTGACACTTCATTTGATCACGTGAACCACTTGTAATGACACTTCATTTGATCACGTGAACCGCTTGCCGTAACTATGCATTATTTTAACTATGCATAGGCTTGTGACTAGGGGGCAGTTACAGAGAACAGTGTGAGTCTAGCAGTGTTGGCAGGGAGGAGTTCAGAGGAGATTGGAACACTGCAGCACTCCGGCCTGGGGCGTGTTCTTCAAGGTATAGTCATTAATTCTGGAGGTAGCTTGTTGATATTTTAACTCCAAACACAACCTCTCTTCAATGTCGTAGGGCAGGCCTATTCAATTTGCGGCCCGCGGGCCAAATACGGCACCTACAACTACCCCCATGTGGCCCACAAGGGGATCGCACCCTTGACCACTATACACTAGTTCAATATATAACCACTATATGAATAATTAATTAAATATTTTACTGTAAATATGTTATTAACTGTTCTACAACCAAGACATCATGACATAGCCTGTTTGTAAATTAAATGTAGTAGTCCAGACCTAACAATCAACGTGATGAAATAGTCTGAATGACAAGTCCATATGTGTGTGCACATAGCTCCTGTAGCTCCTGTTGGTGAGGATAAGGCTTGGTATGGTACTAGTCACATTTCAACCCATACCGGTAGGAATACCTGGAATATGGTGCCAATAGTCTACCCATCTTTAATTTTTTCAGTAGACTTTACTTTGTCAAATACATTTCAGTTGAAAAACACCGCATTTCAAACTGGACGTGTGTGAACGTGACAGACATTTCTTTGTGCAAAAGCCCTTACGCCTGATTTGGAATTAGCGTCGTCTTATAATTCTATAGAAAACATTTGCCATTGACTTGACACGTTGAACATTAAGCTGCAGGGTGGATGCTATAGTTTTCTCACTCTTGTATCTCATATCAACATATGCACACTCTTATACTGAAATTTGACACCTACTGATATTACATTTCTAAATGCAAAACCCATGTGTATGTTACTGTACAATGTATTTCTGTTACCAAATAAATAACCAGAATGTGTGCAATCTAAAATAACAAAAGTGACAATATGTGATCATAAAATAAATACATTCTAATTGATTAGAAGGTTTCAACTATTTTATCTAAAGCAACCATATATAGTAGTAGTACTAGTAGTGAGAACAGTACAGGTAGGGGTAGACATCTTGCTCAAGGATGCTTACAATAGGGGCTGCTGGGAATCAAACTCACAACCTATCCTGACCTCCTTCCCTCACAACATAATCTAAATAAAAATGACATTAAGGATTACTATAGTTTATGGTAGATAGAAACATTGTGAAGGGATGAATGTGCCAGTATAAGGCCAGTGAAGATGTACATTACATGTTATAAGTGTATTGCTTTTGCAAAGGCTTTATTGTAGGTTATTTTGTCAAACAAAAAGTTGTCTTTTTTGACATTAGTATATTATGTAAATTACAGGGTTTAATTTACTGTACAGTAACCTATAAAATATGTGGATGTGGATTAGTGTCTTAATGGTTGTTTCCTTGCATTCAAGTGTGCCTGTACAACTAAACATATATTTTCACATTCCTTAGTGGTAGTGACAACCGGGAAGAAACGTAGTCACACGAGGAAGCAACTGATGATATGGCAGCCATTGTTGGATCATACATTATAATTACTCTACTGGTGATGTAATCTTAGCATTTTACAATCTGTGTATTTTCAAAGTAAGTACCCCTAATACATATACAATATATATACAGTATATATACACACACATATATACATATACATACACACATATACATAAATATACACACACATATATACATATACACACACACATATACATAAATATATACACACATATATACACACACACATACATGCATACACATACATATATATATATACACACACATACACATATACACATATATAAAAATAGTTTCTTTTTACAAATATTTGTGCAAGTTATTGTGTAGTGTATTAATGTTTTACTACCCTATCTTTTGGTGTCTATTTTATTTACTGTATACGTATAAATACATACTGTATATGTGATGCCTCTCGGCACTTCTTGGTAGGAATCATTAACTCACTCTCATCTTACTTCCCTCTCCCACTTCCGCAACATTTCATGTTCCAGATAACTTAACACAATGGCACAATAAGATCATTGTGGTGGGGGTGGCATAGATCTAGACATACAGTATGGCTTCTTTGCAGATGACTGTAAAAAGGTGTTAACAGACATCTATGTTTGAGGTGTTTGGATCACATGAGAGGAATCTTTGTGGGGCGAAGATCCATTGAAAGGATAAACAATGAGTGCTTGACACCATCTGTCAATTAAGGGGGAATACCCGTGATTGTCCGGTGATGCTTTGGTGTTTGTAAAGTAAGATATTTAAGAAGTAAAAGGCATATTAAACATAGACGTCAATCTATTTTGCAATGCCATGCTATACCATACCCTGTAGCTGGCATTTGGAACCAATTTAATCTTAAAACAGCACATAAAGTATGATGCAATAACTTAATAGGAAGGAAGAAATCAGCTGGTAGTCTGTAATAAGATACCAAGCTGTTGTGGGAGAAGCATCAACCTGAGAAGCTTGTGATGATATTTCTGAATATTACTTCAGAGATTCCAAGCGTCGTCGTAATTGGAATTGGAATAGGAAGATGTCTTTTGACAAATAGGGTTAGAATATACTGACACTGTGCAAGTGCCCCGGGGCCATTTGTCATTAGGATGCTATTGGTTTGCCCTGCAAAAGGATTTGGTCCTGTATACTATATTCTACCAGTCCTGGTGATCGCTACTGATTTCTCGTTTGATGCGGTGGGTGGGCATCAAGGAGTTCAGGTCCTATTTGGAAGGTTGCACTTTCTGTGTCAGCTGTGGTGACTCAGTGTCCTCTGCTCCTTTCTCTTGTGGGGTCCCACAGGGCTCAGTTTTAGGCAATCTTCTCTGCTCCCCGTTGGTTCCATACATGCATTTTATTCCACTGTTATGCTGACGACAGCCAGATCTAAGTGCCCCTTTAAAAGAAGGACTCTCTCAGACCACTGCACGAATGTCTTGATGACATAAAGGCCTGGATGGCTTTTTAACGTTTTAAGTTTTATTGAAAGAAAAAATAAAAGATGTGATGGTTTTTAGTGTCCCCACTGGGAACCCCCTTGTTGATCTGGGTTCCTTGGCTCAATATGTCAAGCAAACCGTTTAGGGGTTAAAATTGATTAGATATTAAGCTCGATAAACAGATTGGGACAGTGGTTAAAACAAGCTTTTTCCAACTACGGCAGCTGGTCAAAATAAAAGCCAAGTCTTGTCTAGGCAGAATTTTGAGACTGTAATCCTTTGTGACCACTCGGTTGGATTACTGTAACGGCCTATATGTAGGCATCAGTGCCTCATCTTTTGCTCGTCTCCAGATAGTGCCAAACGCTGTGGCGCGTCTTTTAACTGGAACACGTAAATATGAGCACATTACCCCCATTTTAGCGTCACTCCACTGGCTGCCCATATATTTTAGGATACATTTTAATATGTATTTACTTGTTTTTAAAGATTGTGTAAAGCAAATACAGATATTTACTTGGAAATCCATTCCAATTGGACATGTGAAAACACTGTTAACTATGTAGTATTGTATTGTAGAGTTAGACCTGTATTTAATAATTTCTCTGTTCAGGATTTTGACAAACTCAAAACACAAATGTATGTATGCTTTACACA
>JAODUH010017703.1:0-18989 GCA_027564835.1 Typhlichthys subterraneus | reverse complement strand
AAAGCCCCCCCCCCCCCCCCCGCCCGCAGAACTTCTGTTGACTCAAGTATTGCACGCACACACACACATACAAACATATTAGCACACACACACACACTAGCGTACACAGTATAGAACACACACACTAGCGTACACACACACACACTGCAGCCAGTCTACATACTCTTATGTGATTCTGACTCATGGTCTGTCTCTGGTGGGGCCATACTGTAGGTTTTTTCAAGGTTTTAAGGCTCGGGGGGCGGCTTCTTGGGGCATGTGGCGTACTGAGCAGGGTGGATAGGCGGGGGGGGGTTCTTCTGAAGACTGTGTTTATCCATTCTTCACTGACCAAGCGTTCATTTCCCCCGCGGCGGAGCGTGGAGGGAGGCGGTCTGTCAGGGCCCAGGAAGGTGTCCTGCGACAGCAGCGCTGCTATCTGCCCGAGGCGAGGCGTGGCCGCTTGGCTCACCCCCTCTGGCTTGAAACGGTCCGCTGCGCCCGGTAATGCGCTGTACCTATATATAGGCAGCAGACACACTTCTTGGACACGCTTGTGTGTGTGTGTAGCTCATACGGCGTGTGGTCCTACACTACGAGTCACTGTTGCACACTCAAGGGAGGATGTGGGTAGATGTGCGTGCCCTTGAACCACAGGGGGCACAAGCTATGGGAGAAGCACAACCCTGCAGGGGTGCTTGTGATTAAGTGTGTGCCTTGAGTTTGCATACAAATATTTTACCTTTGATCTGAGGGATGCCAGAACACTAATTCTCTATTAGTATTAGTGAGCAAACTAGCTGGGGGAAATGGAAGTCTTTGTTAAACCTATGTATCTCAGATTATGCTCCTAGATTCAACAGACTGTTTTTTTACACTTGTCTTACTGCAACTGTTTAAAGTGTGTTGAGTTATGCTGTAGGTTGACAGAACATGGTGCAGATATACAGTATTGATCCACCTGTGGTCAAATATGTCCACCGCTTTGAAAGAAGCAGACTCTCCTGAGTTGATAGGTGTTTGTGAGGTGTGTGTGTTGGGGGGGGGGCAAACAACATGTTTACCTATTGTGCAGATAAATGTGTTAAGCCAACAAGTAATCAACACTTCTGTGACAACGTGGATATCTTCAGAGCACATCAAAGGTAGAAAGTACACGATTAGGAGAAAAAATAAAACACAGATTAAAGTGGGCAGAAATAAGTGTGAATTGTTTAAGAACACTTGAACGTGTGTCATTGTCATATGTATGTGTAGAGAGAGGGCAGAACAAACAATGCGCTTGCTTGTGTGCGTTGCGGAGGTGGCTCAGAGAATAATTCCTTCCTCTGCAGTGACTGTGTCAGTCACTGCAGAGTAATGGCGAACAGGAAATCAATGTTGTGTGTGTGTGTGTTTAGCTGCGTGTGTGTGTATGTGTGTACGTGCATGGATGTATCTCCAGACCCCTCCTCACAACATTTTCTCTTCTAAGTGTTTTAGGTGCGTGTGTGCGTGCGTGTGTGTGTGTGTGCGTGCGCGCTTGAAAGCTGTATCTACCTATGGGCTGGGCTACACCAAGCCAGGGGATGCAGGGCAGTGCCATTCTACTCTCCCCCACTGTTTTCTCTATCTATCTCTCAATCAGTGGCTCTGCCCATGTTGGTGGGGAAGACAGCACGTTTGGCTATCTGGAGCAAAACAACAGGTTTGTGTTGTTTTGCTGCTTGTGTTGTACAAGTAGACATGTCTCTCATAACAAAAAACAAGTGATGGCAAAGGGATGTTCACTACAGGAATGAAATGTGCTTCCATTATTTATTGTGCATTCAGGAGGAATAGTGTTTCTGTTTTGCATCTGCAAGTTGCACATGTGAATTCAGAGATATTATACTACAAGCAGTTTCAACAACCATTATAAATCAATTTTATTTATTAATTGTCATTTCTGACATGACAAAATACAATAATTGTAATAATAATGTAATAACCTGTGGCTCTCAATATTTTTATCCCGTAAAATCTATTGTCAACATACTTATAGCATTTTGTCTGGTAAGGCTATATTATACTGTGCAATATTCTTAGAGACAAAAACATAACAGATGTCAATATTATAAACACTATAATATATAGTGGTGTGGTCTATTAAGCAAATGTTATAATGCTATTTTAGATAAATTATGCACTTTAAATGGCATTAGTTGTAGATGCTGAATGAACATTAAACTGCATTTATATGATACGTGTTTGTTTGGCTTCCACAGACTTTAACCTTTAACCTCTTAACCTCCACCCTTGTAGGTTACATCATGCGTTTATGAGGTCTGCGTTAATATCTGAACAACTCTGTTTAGGGTCAAATAGAGCAGCGTTGCACATCATGTCCATGACGGTGGCCATGTTGTGTTTGTTATTGCTGCTTCCATTGATGTGTGTTTAATTATTTACAATAGACTGTGCTCTTCTCTAGCAAATCAATTCTTCATGGTCAACTATGTTACATTAATTCACCTGGTTTCTGTAGATCATCCAAACATCACTGCGGATGCCAGTTTTCGACGGAGGGCAAAGCAACGGGCTTGTTTTATCCTCATTGTTTGCATTTTCATGAATTAAACAATGTATTTGTGTGAACAAATGTTTTTGTTGTTGTTTCTTTACAGAGCACAAAGAAAGATTGCTATCATCTGTGATACAGCATTGATAGCAGCACAATGAACCATGCGCATAATAGTAGCTAATAGAGGCCGGCACACTTGTGGTTAGTCTAATCACTTCAGTTCACAACAAACACAATAGCAATACGACTGAAAACACATTTCCACCTAGACAGAGCTTCATAGTGATTGGAGACATAAAAATAATCATACATAACCACGTAGGCCTAATACTACTACTAATGTTAACACAAAATACCCATCTTAAAAGAGGATTTAAAATGAGTGTTAAACTACATATAGTGCAAAGATCTTAGATCTCACCCACTGCCATTTGTACCTTTCAATGCTGTGCACCAAATCGCCTGATTAGCCCCACCCTTTATGTGACAGTAAAATACCAGTATGGGATTGAGGGGATATACTGTACATTCCCCAATTTAACACTGTCTGTCAATGTGGTATGTTCACGCTAGGAATCAGCTGCTGTGGTGCTATGCATATACAGTACTGTAGTAGGTTTCAACAAACTTTACCTAGAGAAAGGCACCAAAAACAAAACATGTAAAACAAACAGAATTGCTGCCCTGTCCTCCCACAAAGAAATATTATCTTAAAATAAATTCAGGGCAAATAATAATTAAAAAAAGAAAATTGTGCAAAACAAACTGAAATTGAATGTTGAATTCTAAAGCATGTCTTTCCAGAAATGCTAGGGGACTTAATTTGCCTTTGAATCAAGGGCTGAACATCCACTACCTGTGATTTCATTTCACATAATCTGAATCACAGCCTTTATAACAATTTAAGTATACAGTAAATTTAAAGAACATAAAAGTTTATGTATTTTCTAAGATGAATTTGATATGGACAGCTAACCCTAAGCATATTCAAATTCTCAACTGCATTCTACACCCAAATTGTATGTTCATCAGATTTCTAAGAATATCAAATAAAACGATGAAGGGTACAATTAGACTGAGTGTTCCTCAGTCTATTTTACAATGCAGCTGCTGTATACATTATGTCTGTTGATCATATACTGTATATATAGTCCAGTCACTAATGACTGTTTATACTGCTTCAGAGCACATGGGTATAACCAGAGCCATGGAAAGAGAGAGTCACGTAATCTCCATTCACTCCCATGGACCATTTTCTCACAGCAATGTTGGATCGTGGAGCCTCAAAATAGTTCCCGGAAGATAGCCGCAAATACTAAAAAAAGTACCCTGTAAATTATATTTTAAATGTAAATTGGTGAATTTGTTGACTACTGTTAACAATAATTGAAGTTATATATCTGTATTATGTTGATCCACCAAGCAACTGTTTTGCCTCTCCATGAACCATGTGACAGTTGAAAATGTCGGACTCTCTCTTTCAATTGGCTCTGGGTATACCTGCATGCCCCACCTAGCAGGTAGCCATGTAGATGCTGAAATGCTAGCATGGTATAATCATTGAAGCGATTACAGTTTATTGGGCACTTTTACCAAAGTATGGTGAGAGATCTGACACACCTAATTTTTGTGGTTTCTTCAGCATGAAAGACCAGAAACAGAACATACATTACATTTTATAGACGATAACATACAGTTTGATGTTTAAACTGGTTGAACTTCCACTCACTTGTACTTTGTATTAAAGCTTGATTTCTAAAGGAAAGGTAATATTTTATTCCCTTTTTATTGCTATAACAGTCTTCTCATAACACAGCAATGCGTTTACACCAGTTCACCACAGGGCTTAAGACAATGAAATGGGTTCACATTTCAGCTGGAGAGCTGTTAAATACTTTAGCAGTGACAGAATGGCACAAAGGCCTTTTTGTATTTGACTTTTTGCCTCGCCAGCCAAACAGGGCTCCCGACCGCACCTATTGAAGGATAAATGCCACCCTCTTTCTCACTCTCTTCCTCTGGCGTTCCTTTCAAATATTCACAAACGCTGCAGGCGAGATGGCTTCACTACAGCGTGTGGTGGCTAGGAGGAGAAAGCTAACATTACATTCCACTGCGCTCTGGGGGGGGGGGGGGACCAGAACACACACATAATTAGATCCCCTAACAACTGAGGGCTCTTGCCCGCTCTAAGAAAAGGACATTTGCCTTGCTGTGCTTAGTAGTACGCATGCAGGCAACTTGATATTTACAGTGGATTCACATTTTATACTGTAAGCCACTCTTTATACATCACAGCATTTGTTTGAGTAAGGATACTGGTGACTGAACTGTACCCACTTTCTGTACTGAAAATGAACATCTTATAGATGGAACATATTTGGTTTACAAAACACAAACATTTTATTTTAAAGATGTGTGTTTCAAATTATACCACAGCTATAACTGGCCTTCTGACCCCTATTTTAGCCAGCTATGAACAACATAGCTGATTACACACGACTTGTGTCAAATCCACAGCTTGTTTAAACAGAACATAGATTATTATAACATTTTTATAATATGAATGCTCTTTGATGAACAATGTTGCAAAACTACAAATTGCATTCCCTTTACAATAAGCTTCTGTCTAAAAGCATGATGTTCAAGGTTCATGTTACCCTATTATCAACTAATGGGAGTACTTAGCTTCACCAAGGTTTTGTGATAACAGATGTTTTGATATCTTAGCTTGTGCTGGCTTCAAATATGATGTCGACCATCAATTATGTGCAACAGGAAATGGGGGAATGGAGCTGTACATTTTTGCAGCATTTCTAACGTACATGACTGAAACCTGTTCTGAGTGCATTTTAAGATTATGAGCTTTGATAAATCACATGTATTATCTACAGCAGCAGAGCAGGGAATTGGAGCGAACTGTGGCTGCTTTTAACCTGTTGTGTGACCTTGTGTACAATTAAAAGGACTCAACTATTGTACATCCACACAGCATGGCTGATGGGCATTATGCACCTAACACAATTAACAGACATTCAGACAGGAACAATACATAATAATAATAATAATAATACATTTTATTTCAGGACGCCTTTCAAAAACACTCAAGGACATCGTACATTGTACATAGGCAAATAGAAAGATCTATGTAAAACATTTGGTTCAGATATATGCTATATTATATGACTAAGGCAGGAATATACATATTGGAAATATACAATAAAAAAAAAAAAATTGTGAAATTAATGCAAAATCACCTTACCTACAGTCTAAGAAATGCATGTATTAATAGTTTATTAAACATCCTGTAGTAAACTAGATACTTGTGAACCCACTGATGGCCTGATAATAATGTTTTAATTTGACAACTTTTTTAATTTTTGCTTTACCCCGTAGAGTGGGATCGGCCAATGAGCATTTGTCGCTAATTGACTGATTGACATTGTTACAGTAAAAAGTGCATGTACTACAAACCCATACTGGTTAATGCCTATGGTGTTGGCCCATGCCCCGGCTGAACTAAACTGTAGGCTTGCCTAGATTTACACCAAGCGACCTTAAATCTTGAAGAGTAAGTAAAGTAGCTAAAACGCCCGCACCCAGGGTTTTGAATTTAAAATGTACCCTACCCCATCTTCAGAAGCTAAGTAAACAGCCTTTTTTTTTGTTACCAGAGACCATTTGAGTCGCTATATAGGTCCTTATTCTCCAGAGGCATAAATGTTGCAAACGATGAGTCTGGTGGTCTCAAGGGTATGTGATACTGCTGATGTAACACCCGTTGCCTCTGATATTTATCACTCTCTCAGCACCAGCCAGACTTCACACAGCAGGGTGCCGAGGATAATTGCCCAGAAGTTTACAGCATGCAGTGGCTTACGATCTGAGATTAATGAAAAAAGGTGCTTCCATACAAAGGATTAATGACAAGAGAACCTGCGACCAAAAATGTTTACACATACAGTAGACTCACTGAAGAGCACGCCTTAAACTAACCATTAGACATGGGAATAACATTTATAATATACGCATGAAAAACACACTTATGTTTTACAAATGTTACAAAATGTTACAAATGTGTGGTTACACATTTTTTTAAATGGTGTACTTTTTACAGTTAGTACGGTATTCAAAAGTGTTCTTTTAATTATTTTATTTGTTTTGCTTTGCCTTGGCATTATTCCCTCTCCATCTCTCTCCCATTCTCTCTCTCATTCTATCTGTAACTCATCATTATTAAAATCAACCATATATATATGAGTTACGTTGGAGCTTGAAAAAAGCACACCGCAAGTACTGAGATATGGATATACTGTAGAAGTTAACTGATTAAGTTTGAAAAATGTCTGAAAAATCTGCAGCAGGTTTGAGCTCCTACTACAATGAAAAGTAATCAGATTCAATTAACTGTCAGGCCACGGCACACATTATATCATATAGTGATAATCCTCCCCATATTATAGTTTCTAATCTGGTTTTACTATAAAAAAAATGTAAATAATTAAATTGAACTTTGGTTCAGTGTTGACTCCTAAGGTTAACTCGAAATGCATAAAAATCATATTTGCCACACATACTGTATGATACTGTATATGGGAAGAGTTAACAGCGATATCAAGAATTACGCAGCAAGGTGGCCCAGTGGATAGCACTGTGGCCTCACAGCAAGAAGGTGCTGTGTGCAGAACCCCAGTTATCCCTGCCTTTCTGTGTGCAGTCAAATCATCAATCAAAATCACGTTAGGTTCAGGCCAGTCATGTGACCAGTGACACTGGCTCCAACCAGGAGTGGGTCCCCGGGCGCTGCACAGTGCTGCCCCATGCTCCCTTCAGGGATGGGTTAAATGCAGAGGATGAATTTTGCGTATGTGACAATAAAAGCACCTTTACCTAACTATATGTTTATCTGATCTAGCCCTGTTTGCATGAGGTCAAAGCATTGATCCTGTCTATATAAATCATAACAATGGCAGCACTGCTTTTTTTTTACTGTTCATTGTTTTCTTTATGTTTCATTCAGGCCAAGTATATTTGCTGACACAAGCCAGATAGTGCATTTGACCTCTCTATGCGAAGGGAATTAGAGGGCCAAGTGAGCATTGTGTGCGTGTGGCACAGGCAAATCCCCACGGTGTATTGAGGATAGCAAGTGCATGTGCGTACTACAGTACGCCTCCCCTGTACACTGTTCAGCTGAGGTGGAAACGGCCCTGTACGCACCATGTTGCCCTGGGCCAGACTGACATGGAGCTCATGGGCAAATATATAACATTTACGTATGTGTCACGTGTGTTACTCGGTTAAGACAGAAGGAGAAGAGTTTGGGCCCTGTTAGTTGAGCCATGATGCACTTAGTAGCCTTACAATACTGGTACATTATTAAAACATCATTAGTGAATATCATGCTAAATTCACATTTAATACTTCTAAAACGTTCTTAGAGCAGCAACCACAGCGTTCTGTTAGACAACTAAACTAAGCTTGAGAAAGCAGGTTTTCACAGATTTTTAGCTAAATAATATTACATACTACATGTAAACCGGTGGATACCAATGGTTAAGGTTGTCAATTAAAGGACATAATATCTTGTCTGGGTTTAGAATCTTCTGAACATCCCCTTCAAACAGCAGATACCCAGAAATATACCATATTAAAAGCTATTGTATTTTAAAATAGCAATGCCTCATTTATCCAGTAATTGTTTTGTAAATTAAGATATAAGATAAATGATATAAACAATAAGATTGTTTCATTAGCCATGAGGAAACACAATAGACACATAGGCTACTGTACTTTGTTCTTCCAGGTTTTTGCAGCCCGCTAGAGAACATATACATACTGTCATGTGTGTCGTTGTTGTTGAACGTTGTTGTTGACCGTCAGACATTGTTTGTATTTCTAGGTGGAAATATCATAAGTAGCTATAGCTCAATGTGTCATTATGCCAGAAAAACAAAAACAGAATAGAAAACAAAACAAATAAATAAACTACTTGAAAACGAGAGATGAGGATTTAGGTTATAATTCTTTCTAGCCACTCTGTTTCCTTCTTCCTCCTCTGTCTTCAACCTGCTGGAGGGATCAGGAGGGGATTCGTCCCCGGGGAGAGCGTTTGTCAGTAACAGATCCGCCAGGGCTGTTTTCCTGACAGGTACCTCCATCAGCTCCCCAGTGTCTTCGTCCTTCACATTGATCAGCTCCTTGTGTCTGGCCTAACTGGTCCACACACATCTGCAGCCGGAGAGATCCCTCTAACGACTGTGGACTTGGCGGAGATCCATACTTAATAAAGGCAGGGTTAGTCATTCTTGCTAACTTTGAGCTCTAATTAAAACAGTATCGATCAGAGGTCCTCACACATAGAAATGCATTGCGAAGCAAAGCGTAGTGCTATGGCTTTGTTGATACGAGCGGGGTTCGACACTTTGTTTATGTTACTATTTATGGCGCAGGGCTGTGTAGAAGAATCAATAGTTTTTTTCAGCAAGCACAGAGAACGGTAAACTAGCGAAATGCAAGGAGATATTTGGTGAATTTGACAAAAATAACATTAGCCTTCATTTAGCTTGCAATAGCTGACTATACCTGTAATGTTCTGAGTAGGCTTGACCGATGGCTCACACTGACTGGAGGTAGTCCAGCCTCCTCCCTGTCATGACAGTATGAGGCCACTAGGGGGTGTCTATTTGCTACTTGACATAAAGGCTTGGAAATGAGAAGCTAACATTTGAGTTTCAACACTGAGTTACATTATATCCCCTCTTGCCGAGCTCCAGATGTCATTGCAATCCTCCCATTTTCCCAGAACGTGTAATAGGCTGGTCGTATACTGGTGACATGGCTGTCCAACCTAAACCAGCTCCTACTAACGTAGCAAGACACGGACTATATAGCTCCCACACGTCCTCCTGGGTAAAACAGGAAACAAGGTGTCGTGTGATGGACAGATACAATCACACAGTGTTTTATTTTGCCCATATACAATTGTCAAGGACTATTCCATTTTTCAGAGGTGTCAATGTACTGTGTGACTGGATAAGTTATATAGACTGTGAAGCCAGAGGATTGATGGAGAAGGACTATGCCAGTAATGCAGTGCTAATATTAGTCGTCAAGCTCTTGGAAAAGGCTACTGATCGACTGTGTCAGCTTAATGCAGGCAGAATGTACGCACATTAAATGTGAATAAAATCGGAAATGAGGAAACTTTACTGGAATTCCTGGCATTTTCAAATTTAAAAAAAGTGCCAAAATGTGTTGTAAGCCTAAATCATTGTAATTAGTTTGAATGAAGATGGCATAGGCAGCCTTACTGTAAACCTTGATTGTCAAACATATCTCAAACAATGTTCTCCCTCTTAGCAATCACGTATTTGACATTCCTTCGCTAATGAATGTTAATACGCTAAGCTAGTCGACGAGAGAAACGATCACGAAGAGAGGTTACAGTATGAAGAAATACACAGCAGAGGAGCACGAGAAAGACAAACGCTAACCGAGGTATCAGCGTTATGTTTGGGCAGGTGCTGCTGAGATGACGAGTTACAGTTAGCCTCATTAGCCCGACGGGAGGTAACACTATCACCTCCTAGCAGATCAATGAGAGCCATACCCAGCATGCTAAACTGGGTCCTGGCTGTGATGAGTGTCTGTCGCCTGAGAAGGCAACTCCTGCAGTAAAGACAAGAACAAGGCTTCTCCCCACATCACCCTCTATGAAGCTAGCTATCACTTAAAGGTTTAGTATGCGATTGTAAGCTACTAAAATTCGAGTTGCAAGTTGCGAATTGCGATCGCGGACGGACAACGACAACTCCCAGAAATGAGTTCCAGCAGGTTGGGATGTAAGGGCGGAGCTTCTGAGGGAGCACCCCATGGCATTGAAGGGAGAGGTGTTTGTTGAGTTCAGATATCAACATGCTTTCACAATAATTACTTACTGTACCTTTAACAACAGCATAGACAGTTGAAACTTTTCTATATTTCTCCAGGTATGCCATATAGATGTATACCTTCTTTTGAAAAGCAGCATCACCAATTCATGTTTCTTTATGCTGTAAGATTCACACGATTCATGTATTTAGTTTCCTATGAGATGCAATAATGTTTTTCTTATTAGAGGCATGTGAAAGAACACAGTGAAAATAAATATAGAGCTCTTTCTCAAGAAATGTTTTCTGCCAGTTCAACCTGAGAGAAAAACTTTGAATTGAACACATACTTTTCCTCGCAGAATAGTTTCAGGTTATCGCTTCCTAAATGCACAATACACATAATTCACTACAAACTTGCCGTGTAAATAGGACGTGTACATGTTCAGTACACTCAGGGTCTTCAATTGATTGCCTGGCTGACCACAGCTCCGCTGCCACTGCCAGACTTATATAAAGGACAATAACAAGCCATTTACCAGCTCTGCAAACTAAACAGATCTGTGTCTACTAGCATCTCTGTGCATCTGTACTCTCCTATTGATTACGCAGTGCAGAATCCAATTTGGCCTAACAAAAGCAGAAGTTTCCAGCAACATAACTGCAGTGTACATTTCTAATGTTCCGTTACACCTTGGCTGGGATATGAAGATGTTCACCTAAGAAAGTCTTGTTTACGTTTTAAAGGCAAACATTGGTGTGGGTCTGCCCTATCTCTGTCAATTACCCATCAAAGGAGTCAGACACATTTGGAAGGTTTAGGTGGGGACTATTCGGCAAAAAGAAAGTGCAAGGGCTGATGTAGACTGACGTTTGGCTTGAAGGGCCCGCGTACAAATGGCACAGAGGTAGAAAAATGTCAACTCCATTAGACAGTGGAGGAAATCCCTATCAACTCTGTTCAAGAGGTCTCAAAGTCTTCCCGGTCTGAATCTTAAGTGACTCAGCCATTTCCGCACTTAGAAACCTTGTCGTAGAGGTCACAATGACTCGTCGCACATATCCCTGTCTGTCTTTATTTTTCCTTTTTATGTTCCTTCCTGTCTGCTTGTCTATATATACATGTCGTACCAATTAGAGGGAAGAACATTTAAACACATTTTTCACACATTTTGTATGTGTGAATATTTTAATAATTTATTTATATGATTTTCACAGAAAACCCATCCGTCAACTGATAAAAGATAATTTTTAACCACTTAGATATTAGAAGCATTTTGTTCAAATAGTTTGAGTTTTTTTAATCAAACAAATGTACAAAGGTATTAAAGTCATAGACCTTGATAGGATCTAATTCTGCAGAACACCTCTCAATCAAATGTATGTGTGCACATACTTTCATTGTTATACAGGGAGGTTGTATAAATTGTGAATGTTTCTATTTTTAAATTGCATCTGCTTTTGTTACTCTGGTCTTCCATTCTATTGGCCAGGCATGTGTGCACAAACATATTTGATGCCAGTTTGTGTTTATTACAGCTGCAAACCCACTTTTCACTTTTCACCTCAATACAGAAAGCTCCAAATATACAGTGTTACTTTACAGTTTTTTTTCTTCTTTCAATTGCTTAAGCACGGTTTTGAAAACAGGGCTCATGTTGTTAAAACGCTAAATGCAATTCACACAACCATACACACTTTAGCAGAACACTTCAGATTTTTGAAAAAATGTACACTTTAACTACAACTCAAAACTACACAATCATTTGTTAAAACACAATTTTGTCACCGTATATGACACACACGGTTCATATGATCTGATTATGTTTTAACCAATTAGACACTGCTGTGCTCTTAATGTAAAATATGGGCTCTGCATGTATATGTTTTTGCAATAATGAGACAGTGAGCTAAAATTCTGAAATCCAGAATATTCAAATGTTTTGTAAAATTGTGTTTTGTGAATTGTTACTCTGTTTTAAAAAATTATATTGTGTTTTGTGAAATGTCATTTTTTGTCAAATGTCAGTGTGTTTGCCAAATTGTTGTGGTATTTTCCAAAATGTTGTTTTGTGAAATTTTGTGTTTTCTGAATTGTTGTGTTTTCCAAAATGTTGTGTTTAGTGAAATGTCATTGTGCTTTGCACTTCAGGGCCATCATATGTGATTACTGTATGGGTTGTATTGACCTGACTACATTTACAGTAAGTGATTACTGTAATTTGCTAATTTCAAGGGTATATGTCATAGCTTTACAATAAAAGAAGTAACATGTTACTGTAATATGTTACAGTAATTTCACTTACGTATGTTAGTGTAATATATAATTTGAGCTATGGCCTCAAACTAAATCTAAAAACAGAAAACATACAGTATATATTTAAGTTATATATAAGTTATATTTATTTGCTTCCCTTCATCAGTTCTGAGGCAATGTAATCGGCACTACAGTATACTGCACACCTAATACTCACTAAAATATATTTACTACTATACAAACATATTGCCTTACTTTCTATACTGTTAGGTTTACAGTTTGTTTACTATAGTAACTAGCGTCTAATTTCCCACGTACCACTCTTGACCCTTTTGTCTTTCGTTGTTGAAATTATTGTTTGCCATTTTTCCTGCACTAATTGGAGGTTAATAGGGTGTGTGATTGATTCCTGTATAAATTGTGGACAGTCAATTGCGATTATCTACTCACACACTTTGTGCAAGCTTCTCTGATGACAGTGTTAATGTTCATGTCCACGTGAATAAGGTAACCAAGGAGATAAAGAGCCTCCCTTCGAACGTTGTTGTGTTGGGCAGTAACTAGTTAATATTATTACTTTTTTCAGTAACTATTGTATTTCCAAAACAGTAATAATATTACAATTACTAATCTAAGTAACTAAGTAATGTTGCATTACTTAGTTACAAGAATGAGATTTCTTGTCCTAGCAAACTTGAATTGAACCAACCTGTCCAATCATCTGGTTTGAGAGGCTGCAATGTTTTCACTTTGGCCCAGTGTTGACTCCTAAGGTTCATTATTGTTCCAATAAAGAGGATTCAGTTCTAAAATGAGCTGGCTACATAGGCTGCATTTTTCGAAAGGGGTGAGGACAGGGTAGTGATTGTGAAAGTAATGTAGTGATATGTAATATGTAAAGTAGTACTAACACTGACGACAAGTGTTTTATCTGATTAAACATGTTTTTCACTTCTTGATGTTAAAATACTATATTAAATGTTTTTCCCACAAGCCGCTGCTCCTCCACATTGAGAGGAGCACCGACTGAGAATGCCCCCTGGCCACCGCCTGCTGGAGGTGTACCAGGCACATCCAACTGGGAAGAGACCTTGCGGCAGACCCAGGACACGCTTGAGGGATTATATCTCCCAGCTGGCCTGGGAGCAGCTGGGGATCCCCCGGGAGGAGCCGGTGGATGTTGCTGCAGACAGGGATACCTGAGCTGCTCTGATGACCCTGTTGCCACCGCGACATGGAGAAGAGGTAAAGATGATGGATGGGTGGATTGATGGATGGATGTCCACTATCAACCTAATTTGTCATTTTTTATTAGCAACATGTTTTTTTTGTTTTTCTTTTAATGTAATGATGTACTTTATTTTGTGCTGTGTTGGATTTTAATTGTTCTTATTACTTGTACTGTACAGCACTTTGTGACCCCATGTCTGTGAAAGGTGCTCTATAAATAGAATGTACTTACTTACTTACTAATTTATAACAATTCCCGATAAACTTTATCTGCAGTGTTATTTGCTAAACTAAATACATACTGTACGATATTAGTCTTCTTCGGACTGCTCTTAATGTATATAGAATTGTAAAACGTAGGGATACATTGGGGTACTGTAATTATTCAAATCGTTCCAGAAAGCAAATTTCCATTTTACTAATACTCACCCTATCACAAAATGGGTGTTTTATGTATAAACATTTCTTAAAGTGAGAAACAATGGCATTCAGTAGCCTTTAACATGAGTAGCAGAACAAAAAGCATGTTAGCACAGCCTACCCATAGCTCATAGATATAGACACAGCAGTGCAATCAGCTCCCAAACAAGGAAATTACAAAACTGTTCACAAGCTCTTTGTTGACTGCCCGGCATCACCATGGCAACAACAGCTCTGCTTTTCCTTCCATTCCCTTTTATACTCATAATTATTTTTTTTATCTCTGTTCCTACAAGTACTTTCAGTCAACATGACTTGCTATTGCGTCATGTTGACTGAATGTCAACATGTGCTATGAATGTGCTATGCTATTGCAGAGCACATTTAATTACAGCTTCATTTAATTTAACATGCTTGTTGGATTGGTTTTACAATATTTGTTTGGTCTGCTGTTGTTTATCAAAAACATGGAAACACGGAAAAGGATGCCAATGCCAAAGTCTATTTCTAAAAATAAAATTCCCCAACCCTGTGAAATGGAATGAGCTAATTGATTTGACCTTCAGACTTACAAACCATTTTTCTTTACACTGAGCTCCTGAAACACGACATATAGTCATCCCTCCTAAGATGTCTCCCTGAGGCATAATGAAGGCTTTTGCTTATGATCTTTATTAACACTTGGTCTCGATGGCCTTTATCCTGGCCGAGTGCAAAAAGTCAGACCTGCGCTGAAACTGGTCATAGTTAAAAGCGAGTCTATAGGAAATGAGCTGGCGTAGGTGGTTCGAGGAGGAACATACACAAATGGTTTATTTGAGTGGTTATGACCTATAGTATTTTGCATGCTGTGTCAATGCACACAAGTGCTTATTTCAGAGCTAAATTGAGTGTAATATGTTAAAAATGCCAGACCGGCCTTTGGCATTAGACAGATCACTTTTTCAGTGAAAAAGGGATTGTAAAATTGTGATCAATTATTTCCTGTATGATAACTATTCACCACACAAACCTGTGACAGGTGACCTATACAAAAGCTAAACACTACTCAAAATCTGCAGGAGAGGTCGTTTGAATACAGGTGTGAATTTGCTTCAACTTCAACATCTAAGAGAGTTTCTATGAAATAGCATTGCCTGTTGTCTGCTGTCTTCCCTACAAAAAGGCGTCGGTGCCAGTGGCACTTTGTGCACGTGTCAGCGTCTGACCGCCATACGGTAATTTCATGGCACACGTGCAAGGTGGTGCTGGGATAATGCTTATCCTCAATGGCCATGCGGACGTTCACTGGCACCGGGTAATGACACAAGATCTTTCTCTACCTGATAGGGTTGACAGCTTACATTCTGTCCCGCAGATGTGCCGTCCCATATCCAATCAGCTAATAATATGATCCAGTTATCTGCGGTGCGTTTTTTTTCTCTCCCAGCAACGGTACAGTCTTTCAGCAATAAATACTGTATATTCAGAAAGGTATGGTGAGATGGTCCTGAGACTGACCCTTGTATTTGCTACAGACACAATGAAATCACTGTGCATTCCCTTTAGGATCAAGAGTATTTTATGCCTTCATATTTTCACACAGGGAACAAATGGATTGGTTCCGGTGTTTGGTTTTGAATTGTGGGTTCTCTCAGTGGGAAATTATCTTCTTAGAACATCCAACGGTGGTCTTTCTTTGTGCATTCATATCACTTATCCGAGAGCCTTCAGTGACAGACTTCCACTGTACTGGACGCCTCAGAGATAGAATGGAGGTGGCAGTACAAGCTGTCACAAAGAGGACATGATTGCCTCCCCCACATGGACGTGTATCAAAAGCTGACACCACAACCAAGATGCAATCTTACACAATGCCACACGACTTCCATATCTGATAGACATATCTTTTGTGTATAATGTGTGAGAATGTAGCCAAAGAAATATTTGCATTCACATGCATTCAAATGCCAAAATCAGTATTCAGATCGAATATTTAAAATTGTTACTCTTTCTGTTTATTTAATATTCAAGACCCCTGGCCCCCTAAAATTCTGGAGTACCAGGGGCCACGTCTGGATCGCAAGAATCATGGCTATCATAATCTAACAATCATTGCCAAAAAAAAAAGAAAATGTCACCAGCGGATTAAACCCAATATTGCTATTTGCGTCTGCAAATATTGTATAGTGCATGCTGACACACGTACACAGCGATCTTATGTAGATCAATATACACATTTTATACATCGTCTGAAACAGGAGACTCGCGTGATTCTAACCATATCTGCTGTTTCCAAATCACAACATGTCTGCCTGAAACAGCTTATGAAGTTTACCGATAAGAATTATGTTTATCATTTGAAACAACACACTTCGTCTTACCTTTGATGAATTCAAATCAAAAATTTTGAATCAAAAACTCTTAAAAACTATGTTAGTTTCAACCACCGTAGTTCGAACTACAATGTTTCCAGATGTGTTTGGTCTGACTTTTACAATGGGAAACATTGAAACACACAAAATCTTGGTCATGTTATGCCTGAATTCATAATGCAAGTTGCTAACATAGTTAGCAACAATGCTTTTGGGAAACGCAACCCGGAACTAGGAAATATGCAGGCGTCCATCTTGCAGCTCCAAACATGGATGAAATGGAAAGTCTCAATTTCAGATGCATAATTCCAAAAGAGTTTTAATTCATATCAATTACTTTCTGTCAGGCAAAAATAAGATAAAAAAGGTATGTATGCTGTTTTTGATCTTAATTTACTAAGGAGCAGTGTCATCCTCATGGAATATTTAACCTGAGGAAAAACCTCACAGGGGAAATCCACATTTTAAAACCAAAATGCCCACTTTTTGGACGTAATTTTTTTACGTATCAACTGCCTTTATATAAAAGCTTGAGCACTTGTTTAGGATTACGTTTGTGTACACTTTAATAAAATATATTAGCTGCAAAGTGTGACAGTCCAATTTTGCCAGTGTCCCTTTCTACCAATACTTACCTACACTTTATAAACCTTTAAATCAACTCTATAGCTCTAAATGTGTGTACTGTTTCAAAAGAATCACTGGAAAAGCGTTGCAATGTTTTCAGTGATTTATAGGCTACTGTACTGTATGTGATTACATCACATTGTCAGTGAAGCATAATAATTATGTACTTTGAGTTGAGAGCCGTGTTTATTTTTTAAGCTCTCAATGATTTTGGTAGATTTCAAACCTTTATCTGATGTCAAACACAGTCTTTTCGTCAGCTGTCCCTAATTCCTCTGACTTTATAAAATGGATTAGGTTAGAAAAATTGGCGCAGGAAATTTGCAGAAGAAAGTCGACTTGGCCAAAAGACTATATAATAATAAATAGTTTAATCAAAAACAAACAAATGTGATTCAGAGTTCTCATTAATTAAATGCAGTGTTTATTTTTCTTCTGAAATTGCTGGAGATAATTCCCTTCTTTGTCTCCAAAAACCAGCTATTGTCCAATAGAATCATATGTGCTTAATTTCCTCTTCATATGTCATCGATTATATGGTCAAGAATACATTAGCATTATTTAGTACTTTAGTATTTGAAAATTTCTTAAGGTTTATAGCTTATGATTGTGTTGTGGTTAACCACATCTTTCACAATAATATCACCGAGATCAAAATAACAGTGTGTCACTGCATAAACAATAATAAAAAAATCTAATAAAAAAAAGTGATACTGACTGGCTGACTGACCATCCTGACTGGATGGACAGTATTGCTGTGGTCATCTTTCTTGGCAAAGTGTGGCACTTGACACATGGTGCACAATAAAAATTTATTTCAAAATAATGCCACCAAAACAGCAAGACATTTTGTCAAAACACTGAAAATGCTAACAGCTACAGCTACATAATACTGCACACAATTACTTTGTAACATGAATGTGTCAAGGGGAGCCTGCAGGACAGTTGGGTTTATACCTAAAACACTCATAATGCTACAGTATATCTTATAAGCTATGGAACACATACCAATAGTATGTGTTTGAACTAATCTATTGTTTTGTTAATTTTCCATTTTCTTTTTAGAATGCATTAATTTGTAAAGCACTTTGAGCTGATACTTCTGTATGAAAGGTGCTATATAAATAAAGCATATTATTATTATTATTATTATTATTATTGTTATTGTTAATATTAATATTATTCTTATGTGCATAATATAGTCTCTCTCTCTCTCTCTCTCTCTCTCTCTCTCTCTCTCTCTCTCTCTCTCTCATGCTAATCAGGTCCATACTCATAGAAGCAGCTGACATCATAGCTTGGATATTGGTATGTTTATTCACACATGCCACCCCCTCATTCCCCATCTATAGGAACATCTGCGTGCTAGAAGGCAGCAGCTCTTTGCTGTTTGTGTTCTCACCAGACAAGCTGTCACCCTTTTACATTAGTTACAGAGAGCATATTGGCTTGAAGATGATCAGATCAATTAACACAAATACAATGTTTTCTTATTTTAACTCGTAACTTGTCCAACATGGTTATCGGTGGATGCTCCAGACATTTTGGATGTCCGGGATTATTGGGCTACTGACCAATAAACAGCTCGTTCTGTCAGTTGATGTACCTGATAACGGGAACAGGGTGTGTTTACATGAATCACCTGTGACTGCTGTCAAGGGAAATGAATCAGAATTCCAAGAAATAAAATAAATTAATACAAATGTTGT
>JAODUH010017692.1:0-26464 GCA_027564835.1 Typhlichthys subterraneus | reverse complement strand
TTTCTAAAATATTATAGTTTCATAGGAGGTTTCATAGACTTGGCAAATGCTTTTTTCAGAAGTACTCCGTTGTGGGTACAAATATTCGGAGGCTTTTATTGTTCATATCGATGTCGGAATTATACCGTATCGACCGAAATTATTAAGTATATCGTGATATAAATTCTGGACATATCGTCCAGCACTACTTACATGTTACATGTTTGCTTACATACATACTATGAACAATTGCAATATTTGTAATAGGTTTTGTGTCTGCATGTGATCTCCACTTCATCATTGTTGAATTACTTCAATTAAATCAATAATTTAAAGTCTATGATATTGCTAATGAGGGAGACAACTTCAGTAGGCTGATAATTGTTGAATTAAAAGCTGGCTTCAGATTCTTCAATGCAAATTGTAAAATATTAAATGATATTAGCATAAATGATACATACTCTCCCTTCAATGTCATATAGTGCTCCCCCACATATAGAAATGCATTGTGAAAGCTCCGATATTGTTGTTGTGTGCAGCATTGTGTTCCTATTTACAAAGCGATAGCTGTGTAGAAGCGTCAGATTCTTTTTTCAACATGCACAGAGAACGGTTAGCTCGCGGACTGCGAGGAGATATTTGGTGAATTTGACAAAAATTGTATTATCTCTTACAATTGCTTACTAGGGATGCTCATTTTGGGGAAAAAATTCTGACTGAAAAGCGACACGCATTAACCAATCATTTTCCATTAACCAACAATATTATACAGTTATATTTACAATGTACAAGTGTCCGGAGATAATCACAGATATTGATATTGCTATATTGACCATGAAAATTGCAATATAGATATTAATGTTGATATTTTTAAACATAAGTAAAAACACAAAGGTTATGGGAAAATGCACTTAGATACTGAGTCGATATATTGTGTACCCCTAAACCAGTTACATAGTCTGTTGACAATACCGATTAGATAACAGCTTGATCAGGTAATATGATACAGAATGTTGCTTATTTTACATTTCATGAACGGTGCCATGTTCGTTTGTACTGTGCAGTAGGCTAGCCGCTAGCATAATAGTTTATATGCTATAGCCTATTCCTTAGTTGCTTTTCACTTTTTACTCAGTACGCAGTCTGTAAAAAGACCTGCAGCAGAGAATAGCTACCCGCTTAGATCGTATTGTAGCGATGTGTGACGGCAGACACGACCCCAGTATATTTATTGACTGTATGTATGTCTATAAGACTCCACCGACCTACCTAGAACTACAACCCCCAACGTATCGCCGTCTGGTATCGAAATAATGTCTTCAAAATGGAGGACCATTGATACATTCTTAGAATGATCATTTTAAAAAGTTTTTTGGATGTACCCAGACCAATCTTTATCAACTAACTGTCACAGGTAAAGCGAAGTGTGCTTTTTCTGATTCGCAAAACGGAATTCGTGTAACGGTGTTCATAAGATGTTTTTGCCAGGTGTGCTGACATTTGCAGGCAGATACGTTGTCTTAAACAAAGCGAAAGCGCTCTTTCCAATGGTCCATATTGTGTAACATTCCCGAACATAAAAAGAAAATAGTTATTTACGTGCGTGTTGCCTGCACAATCGATATTTGTACACGCAAATATGCGATATGGGTTTTAATCTGGTTGCCTTTGAGAAATAGTTTAATTTGGGCACTGCTTGTTAGGTTATATTCATAGTAGAGATTCTTGGCGATCCAGACGTGTATAATAATAGCAACCACACATTTATTTTAACAAATAAGTTTCACTCGGAAAGTTGGGGGGGAAGGGGGGGTGTCACCGCCGGCGGTCACTGTTAGGGATGAAGAGCAGTTAACCGTGAACATCCCTACTTACTATCACACAATACTATACAGTAAACAACATGTACTTATCTAAGAGATTATGGATATAATATGATATATTTTGAAGACAGAATAAATTAAGTATATTCCAAGATGATGATTTATTAATGGATGTGGCTGTAAATGAATCTTCCTTTTATAATTAGTAATGATTCAACTATTCCTTATTACATAGAAATAAACATGTGTCATAAATGACATCATAGGATGTGCTGTTGGAGGATACAGGAAGTGCTTTTAAAACACCAGCTTGTTCATGCGGTAGGGGTACTGTAAGTGCACTTGTCCATTTGTCCACTTGTGCAACATGTCCATTATGTAGTGAATTATATATTTAGGGTTCATATGTCAGGGTACTCTACGGGATGGTTGCATTTGAGATCCCCATAGGCAGACTGGATATAAATCATGCAATAGTTCACAATTCTCCTAATCCTATATATCCCGCAACATCTGTCATTAACGACCAGCCATTAAACCCAACATTAGGTCATTAACAAAGCTCAACCACACTGCTTCCTATTGGTCCATTAACTAATGTAATTCCCTCCTCCACATTTTCCCCATTACATGCTTCTGCATGAGTTGGGATGACATCACCCTGTCTATTTTATGAGATATAAGTGTCATACAGAGCGAAGACTCCTGTTTGAAGATTCAAAACAGCTTCTCTTAAAAATATCATCATGATTTTGCTTCAAAAGTTCAGGATGGCGAGGCTCAATATACTGTACTCTTACCTCACTATACAAAATGGTCATTATCAGCGAGTCATGCTAAAGCACACAAAAATGTTACAGACATTTTCCTTTTCTAAATAATGCATAAGTCACTGGCGGTCCATTTGGCTGCCAATCCATTGTGTTTCCATAGCGCACCCAAGCTGAGAGCAAAGAGGGTGTGTCTACCCAACTTGCCAGACAAGCAGCCCGCAGCTTTGACCAAAGGTGTGGTGACACACTGTGACAGCAACTCATTTTCCTCTGTGGGTACTGGGCAGAAAGATCCATTTATTTCTCTTTTTGTGCTTTATCAGATTATGTATGAAGCTGGGAATATTTCCCGATTGTGAAATGTATGATGAATGTGTTTATAGTATGCTCTGCAAGGCCCATGAATGTAATGCGCAGACTAATTCACAGTATCAACTATGTGAGTATAATACTTAATAAAAGGGCAACACATATTAGCCATCGGATTCTGTTACTTGTGTGTTCATTTGAGTGAAAGATTGTCACAGTGAGTCATTAGCTGTGAAACCATAGAATTTTTTTATGCATTCATAATGACAGACCTGACCTTCTAAACCATACGCTTTGAAACAGAGGAGGCCATCCTCCATAAAAATAAGTCAAGAAGCCTGTTCTATAGCAATGCTTTAAAAGTGTGCACTGCTCAAAGCGGGTCCTAAAACATAGGACTTCTCTGATTCCAGTCTTCCAGTAGTCGAAGGTGTGTCAATGACAGATAAACCTAATTCATTTGCATGTGGAAATGTAATAAATACAGTACATTATTGTCTCAACAGTATATATTTCATTTTAATATTTCCACATAACAAAACAACTAAAAATACATACAAAACTGCCATAAATTCTCTCTTACTCCATTATATTAGGTGTGCAATCCTTTCAGCCATACGATTTTCATTTTAGTTTGCAATGGATTATTACATCTTCTACCATGACACGAGGAGCAGCCATATATCAAAGTAAAGACTTGTAACCATTAAGCCTGGTGCCACCCATCTACCCCCCCTCCTGTGTCTCTGCCTGTGTTATATTGGCCTATTCAAATCGTGTTCAGCATTTGAGCAGCAGCCTGACTTACTGCACTGTAGTAAATACTAATGGCTGTGTTATGGTTTTACCTTTAGCGCTAGAGAAAACATCAACACCCAGCAAGCTGACATTAAGCCATACTATACTGAAGATGTTCATCAAGCATCGTGTTAAAACAATTTTCACTTAACAAAGTACAGTGTTGCTTCATATTCACTTTCAGAAGAAATACTTTCTTTACTTTCTTCTGAAGCTTCAGAAGAAAGTCTAACAGTCAAAATTGTCCTTTTAAAAGGAACAAAATGAACACAGTCATTGTGTAGAAAGATTGATGATATTTGAACTCGATCAAAACAAAATCACCTCCCCCATCAATGCCATAACGTGCTCCCTCAGAAGCTCCGCCCCCCCACTTTTTTCTAAAACTGGGAGATTGTTGTGTGGTGCGGTCTGCACCATTTTGTTTGTGTTTACAGTAAGGGTGTGCGCGATTAGACGGTTAAACGATTAATCATTTTTACCGACTAATCGCTAGTCGGTACCATAATTGCTAGTCAGTACCATAAATACTAGTCTGTTAAACATATTATTTTATTGTATTTATTTTTTTAAAGTAGTGGCTCAATCAGTCTCTCCTGCCTCAGCCTGCAGATGAAACACGCAAAACAATCTGTTGACACTGCGAGTGGAGTTGGCAGCGCTTGATTTTCCATGCTTTCTTGGTTCAAAGTAGGGAGGGAGCTGGGACTGCTCTAAACGCGGCAAACTTTGATGTTGCCACTAGCTCTGCTCGCAGAAGACGACTGTGTTGAAATTTGCAGCGCAGTGTCATGCATTGTCCAAACGAATCTGGATTCACAACCTGCATTTACCTTACAGTACAACTGCATTTAATACCCTAAAAAATCGGGCCGTCGGGTTTCTGACTGTTCACCTTTGTTTAAATTAGGCAAATTGCATTTAGCTAGGCTTAACTAGCTAGGGTAAGCTAAAAGCTAACGTTTTCAGCGCAGCCAATACCGATAGTCATACAGAATCAATATAAAGTGAAGAGTTTCATAACGCTCGTGACGCTCATAACTCGTCTTTATCTACAACCAGGAGCTAATACTTGCGCTGAGATTGCATGCCCATATAGCTAAAAATAAACCAGTGGTGGGAACTCCGTAGCTCTGTCGTAACAGTCAATGACCGAAGTCTTCATCCTACGACGCCAAAGGCTTTTGAACGCTTCAGAAATTGACGAGAAAGGCCATTGACTAAGCTGCAATTTTTGATGAGTTAGGAATGAGAACGTGTTGCACACACAGCCCTATATTGTAACCAATCTAATCCTTTTTACCATCTATTTAACCATCTATTTAAAGTGAAAACATAACTCATAAAATGCACGTACATTTTCCAGTAAATGTTCGGCTGAGGATACCTTTTTGGCCTTACTGCGCCTTCTGCTAACACACCCCCAGTGCTTGAGAACAGATAATGCTGGTTATATTTTCACGCTTTTGAAACCTAATTTTTTTATACTTGCCGACTTTATTATTAATTAAAATTTGGGTGGGTGGTTAATATGACCTTTTTCTGTGGTGTGACAAACTCAAAACACAAATGCATGTCTGCTTTACACAATCTTTAACAACTGTCTAATCGAGGAAATGGAGGGCATGGGGGTGGGGCTAAGAAACAAACAAAAGTTTTCTTTTAAATGAATATACTGTATGCAGTGTTTTACCTGCTTCTACAACATATTTACATTGCATTAAATGTAAAAAGTGCTTCAAAAAACGCGAGGCGAGGCAGAAAAAAGCCGGGTCTGCCTCGGCTTAGCGAGCAGCTTCGGCCTCGCTGGCAGTGTGCTAAGACTTTTTGGTTGACATGGGAGCGGATCCAAAGCGGAAACGCTCCACGTAAGCCTCGCTTCAGCTCCGTGTGCAGTGTGCAACGGCCTTAAAACACTCCTAATGCATCGTGTTACAATTCTGTTTTGCTAAAGAAAGGTCTGGCGTGATTAAAACTACATAATGGAAGATACACAATTTCCTGGAGACTCTCTATTGGAACAAAACATGAGTTTGGTTTATCTTTTTTAATTGTCCTATTAAATAAATTAAATGTGAACTCCAGAACCAATATTGTCCACATTCAAGGAGTAAATACTTTTCAAGTATAGCATTCAATCACTAGTCAATGGTTTCTTATCGGTCCTTGTAAAGTCTGACTGAACAGGTGGACAGGTCAATCAACATTTCCACATCATTGAATAATTTCTTTCATTTTTTTGGTGTTTTGCCTTTTGAGATTATGTATAATATCAAAATAAAGGCCAAAATAAAATAAAGGCAAAACACCACTAGCAGCCTTCACATCACAATCAGCCAAATAATGCAAAGGAACAAACAATAAGACAAGTACATCTTCATACAAAGTAGATTGGACAGAGTTGCAAGCAGATGCAGAGAGGTGTGGTTCCTATTCAAAGTAGGGACTTTCTCAAAGTATTCCATTGTTTGGCCCCAAATCAAAAGACCACGGCATATGCAACATAATGGATAATAATTATACATGCACAACATTCTTAATTAAATACAACAAGAAAATCAAGCCTTTGTAATTTAAAAAAAGGCGTTGTTCCATAGTGAAATGGAATCTACATATATGAGTACTGCAATCAATCAAGTCTATTTATATAGATCCCTTAATCACATTAGAGTCTCAAAAGGCTGTACAGTCCGCATTTCTCATTGAAACAAACAACACCCCCTCAACCTGCTCCAATCAATCAATGCAAATAAATTGTAGGTCAGATAAAGACTGATCTTTTTTATTTTAATAATAAACATAAAAATACAATTACAACATTCTGTAGTGTATAACTACAGAATAGTAATACTGTTACTCTATTGCATGTTGACTGATTCATTCTAACAATTGCATTTCCTCATGGTGATCAATAAAGTCTTGTTTTGTATGCTAAACATATGCCTATCAGCTTACTGCTAAGTCCTTTGTGGAATCACAAGAGACATACATGATTTAAATGTCCCAATACACAATCGGATGAAGTTTGTTATATTATAATGTGTATTATCTCTCTATGCTGATTATGCAGCATGCATACGTTGTTTCAATGGAAAAGTGCTTGCCGAGACCTGTCTCACCTCACAGTTAATATCCTGTGTACTGTTTGGGATTGTTACAAGCTTGTCTGGATAAAAAGGGAAATCAGAAGGTGGTATTATCAAGCAGGCAGCAGGCAGCATTTTTCTATTAGGTGTCGTTGAATTAGGCCTCCAGCATTTCCAGACTCAACAGAACCTCTATTACTAAAGTCTATGAGTCCGTAACGAGTATGGCACAATCTTTGCTACCTTAGCAGACAACAGAGGTAGAATTACAAACATATTGTAATCCTTTAGTCACAGTCTCAACACTATGAAAATGTAACTTTCCAGCAGATATATGTAATTTGTCTCCATGGAGAAAGTGATGTTCTATCTGAATGAGAGCTCCTGTATGCTAGAAGTTCAAATGAGGCGGCGTGTAATCAGAGATTGCTTCAGGCACCCATGTCTGCTGCCACACACTGAAGGGAGGATGGGGTAAACACAAAGAGACAGCTTTTGAAATGGCCGGACTGTGGATTGTATACGGAGGTCAAATGCAGACACACAATTGGTCCGTTAAGCCCAAAGGGCAAGTTACAGGAAGAAAGACGATGTTTTCATGGCTAAAGCATTGCTAAAGTTCCCATGAACAGATAACCCTTCTCTACTGCAAAGTGCTATGGGCCTAATACAGGCTGGATAAAATTGTAATTTGTATTGGTGAGCCTCAGGCTCGAATTGAGCATTTCACCTTTTCCACAAAAGCCATGTCAACCGACTATTCCAAACTTTAGACAAAGACAAGTCTGATACAATAGGGCCCTCCTATTTTGCCCTTGCTTTTGTAAATAGGAATACATAATTACTTTATGGCAGGTGAAGGCATGCATAGAGAATTCTTAACTGCCCTTTTATGGGTCAGCAGTGTCATATGTAGAGTGCTGTCAGATATACTGTAGCAATGAAACAACAAACGGGTACAGTATATTCTGGAGAAAACTCGATATTTAAACTCGATCAAAACAAAAAGACATTGGAAACACTTCAAGGAGATATTTGGTGAATCTGACAAAAAAGTGTATTAGCTTACAATCGCTAACTATACCTTTAAGTCTTCTGATTAACTCCTAATTAATTCCAATGAGAAAAGAGAGATTGCTTTCTGTAAGTCATAACAGAACACACTGTATACAGTACCCTGCTTTATGCGTATGCCCCTGTGCTAGAGTCTATCAGTCCTTAGTGATTCTGCAGGTTATATGACTACCGTCCCAGCGGTTTGAGGTGGGCTCTCAAACAATGAATGAAAACAGATGGCTACAATGGACATTTTAAACTAAGATTCAGGCCTTGTCAAAGGTGGGCGTGGCAGCCGTTGCCTTTCATATGAAGGAGAGGTTCCCCCTTAAACCACCAGCAGTGGAGACGCATACATGCGAGAACCGGGAAGACAGGCAGTAGAAACTCTTAGCTCTCTCCAAGGGGTGTGTGTTGTTCCATATTCATGACAAAGAGAAGAGCGGGAATAAGAAATTGCCATCATACACCCATTTGTTTAAAAAAGAGCCTGCTTCACAATACAGTCTGCAGGAGTCCACAGGAATCCAGTGAAAGCTGTGGGGGTTGCATCAGTGACAAAAGAGGCAAACAACCTCACGTTTTTGTCCCAAAACAAGTGCCATTGGCCTCTGAACAAAACCACAGATACCTTCATGCATTTCAATGGAGTATTCCTGCATAGAAGAAAAAGCTACTGTCATGCTCCCTGTTGTTTAGCCATTCCCTTAACACAGAAACTATGTAACTTTGGTTCCCCCATTTTTGGTTAACACGTAGGGGCCATGTTTTGCATTGAAAGAAAGAGAGGGAGAGAGAGAGAGAGAGAGAGAGAGAGAGAGAGAGAGATAAAAAAATATATATGTATATATATATATATATATATATATATATACATGTTGTGTGGAAAGAAAATCACATTTTGGTGTCTTTTAGAGTTTCAATGGTCCTAACATGCTAGCCTAGCACGCTAACAAGCCAAGTAACCAGCATTTTGGTACCAGAATAAGTCTAGCACTTTCAATTTCCAAACTGATGTGACCAAGAAAACATGGGGTAATTACCATTTGCTTACCGCTGTTTTACTGATACTGCTGTGAGTAAAACTGTCACGGGAACAAAACACTTTTTTTCTTGTTGAGTCATTTGGTGTGAGTGATTACATTTGTCGCACAAGCCCTTTCATTTTAGGGTAAAGCCTTGACACATCTCTTTATTGTGTGTGCATGTGTGTGTGCGTGTGTGTGTGTGTGTGTATGTGTTTGCGTGCGTGCGTGCGTGCGTGTGTCCAGCCTTACCCATATCACATTGGTATTTATTTCCTTCTCAGTTGTCTCACGGTACTGATGTGACATGAAATTAATTTACAATAACAACCTCATATATATCATAGCGCTTAAATTTAAAATATAAAAAAGTAAAATGCATATGTGTAAATATGTTGTGTTTTTGGTGGTCAGTTTCACCGTTTGCCGTTTGGCACTGTCCATCAGAGCTGTGGGATTGGTCCCCTTCATAGATTTTCTTTACTGAGGAGAGGCTGCATTTCTGGCAACAACTGACAAAGCAAACAGGAGACTGCCCCCTGCCATAACAACCTTGAAAGCAGCAGTCCTCCACCTGTTCAGACTCATGCTGGGAGGTCTCACAAAAAAGCTCTCACAAGCTCAAATGCACCAACTGTCTTGCTGCACAGTTGGTACGCTACGGGAGAAATGGGACATACTTGGAAAATAAACAGTCTGCGTTCACTGTGTTATGTGTCTCTGCATTACATATTTATCTTTTGTTATATCAAATCAGTTACATAGTTAACTTCACCATTTCAATAGTTAAACAGTGAACATGTTTCTTTTTCATTTTAATTTTAATAAAGTCGACTAAGGATGTAAAAATAAACTAGTTGCTAGGTTAACAAATTCCATGGGTTCACCTAACTTTCCAATCAGTTCATTAAACTTCAGTGACCTTTGTCCTCAGACTCACAAAAATAATTGATGTTGCCAGGTTTGCTTTAACAGGCTCCATGACAAAATGTGACAATTGGGGTCCCGGCCCGTGAAGCACTACTAGGCAATAGACTCCTTCTGGCTTGGAGCCTCCTTAAATAACACCCTCCCACTTCACCCAACAACATGGCTCCTGTTTACACAATACACACATTGTAAAACCCCATCTCTGATATGGTATTCATCTGACACCATGTCATGATGACTACATGCTATACAATATAAAATCTGGTGCCAGTGTCAGTTGCTATACTTCTTATAAATGCAGCAATATTTTACTAGAAGGGGAGAAATTCTTAAAAGGTCAAATATATATAAATGCCTGGGTTCTATTAATGATTGGTATTGCACATACATGTTGTTATTTGTATTAATTGTTTTGTTAGTCTGCTGTGTTTGTTGAAACTTTATATGCTGCCATTTTTGCCAAGTCGCCCTTGAAGTCTCTTTGAGATGTAATAGATTTAAAATGTCAATGAGAATTTACCTGGTTAAATAAAAGTTATATAAAAAGAAATAAGTACATAAACAAAGCAGAAATGTTTCTTTAGAAAAGGAGACACAACACCAAGACTTAAAACATTAAAGGATTCTGCCTATAAACAAGCTGGGACATGAACAAATACACAGTGGTACAATTCCACCCCCACCAGCAAACCTCGAATACAAATGAGCTCCTCTTTTGCATTACGATTACAACATTCATGTCAAGTCTGGACATAAACTAGTTATGGATGGGAGAAAGGCAGTCATATCCACCTCAGGTGAATTTGTGTGACAGGCAGCCCTCCAACACGCACACACCCCACACAAAATATTAGTCCATTAGTGCAGGGGGAGCCCCACTTGCTTGACGAGTAATACCAGCTGTGACACTGAGTGGGTATATTGAGGAGGGGCAGATGGTGGGGGAAGGGTTGAGACAGAGGAGGGAACAAAAAACAGATGCGTCTTTCCAGACTATTTGCTCTAAAAGCTACTCAGTCAGGACACAGTTTCCCCCCGCATTGTCTGTCTGGGATGGCCGACAGTCCTGGCTGATAACGCAGGAGAAATTATCCTTCTCCAACACAAAATCTCTCTAATCCAAAAAGAACATAAATGTGGCTCCTTTATATTATACATAATTATTTAGTAATAACAAAGAGGTATGTCTGGCTTTTGTTGTGATTGCCGAACTGAGAGCAGGTCACGTTGACGTATGACTGCATCACTCACATTGGTAAATGAAAAACTACATTACAGGGCATCTGCTATGTAAGCAAAAAAAAAAAAACACATTTGATCGTTGCCTAAGGGAAGGCATCAGGCCTGTGAGGAGAGCCATATAACATGTGGCCACATTAGATAATCAAACCGCTCTCGTAGGAGTCTTAGAAAAAGAGCAGACAATAAGGCAAGCACCACGGCAGTTACAAACGTGCATACGGCCATTGTTGCTTCCTCTCAGACAAACCACCTGAGCATGAGTGACAGGTGTGGTGTGGTGTTAATTTACATTGACAGTGGTGCTAGTGGTTAGACACAAGATGTCAGACTGAGAGAAGTGAGATTTACCTCTTCGCCCCTCTCTTAGGGGACTATAGCTTGAGCTCCAGCATACTTGCACTATAATGGCTAAGTGATATAATATGTGGTGTTGCTAGCTGTATGAAAGAAAGAAAAGAACGCATAATCAAAGAAAGAATGCAGTTTCATTGGATGCATTGCATTCAATTACCATCACCACAATTATCTAATTACTATACCCACCCCACCCCCCCCCCCCCCCCCCCCCCACACACACACCCACACAGCCAAATTGGCTACTACGAAGTAGCCTAAGCCCCACCCATCCAAACCCCACCCAATTTCGCACAGATTATTCCATTTAGACATTATTATGCAGAGTTGCACTTTTGCATTCATGTAACCACTGTGCTGATTAAAGGTCAGGGTCAGAAATAGTTTATATTTCAGAAAGAAAATCTGTAAATGTCCAGGTCTTATGTTTTTATGTTGTCCTACTTCATACCGGGGAGTAACACAGCAGCTCCTCTCACAGCAAGAACACGTGCTGTGAGACAACGAGAGAGAGAGGGGGAGTGTGTGGCAGGTGCAGCTTGGCCAGGCATATACTAATCTACATTAAAAAAGGAATACAATAATTTTATCAAAATGATCAACGCTTTCTTAAAAATGTCGATTTTACTATTATAGCATTCAATGGCTGAAACGAGTTTGATGAACCCGTAAAATTAGGCCTACTGTATCCTATATTAAAATATAATAGGGATCTAATTGCAAGTTACACTTTTTGTCCAGTTTCATTCAGTGTGATCTATTATAAACCGATTTTGCTTTTTATGTGGCTATCTACAAAACCGAATGAAAACGACGTAAAATCAAGGTAATTTTCATATAACCCATATCCCCCCCCCCAAACTGTAGTTTATTCGTTGTTACATATAAAAAAGTTTGACGCAACTAGCCTACTGTAGCCTATCTTAGGTAAATTCCTTAAAAGCATGGCATTCATTAGTCGGCAGACAATAGCTTACCTTGATACAGGATAGCGATTAGGAGGGTACCAACGCAGCTGGCATACAACAAGTGCATCCTGGCGAGTCTAACCGGTCCTTGCTCTGTTTAAATCTCTTCTAGACACTTCAAGTCACCGTCGTCCAGTTGGTTTGTTTTTCTAACCCAAAAATCCAGGGGTTGACGATCGTGATAGTCAGTGATGCTTCTTCTCTCAGCGTAACACTGGCATCAGTTCTGAGAACAGGTAAATGAAAGAGAGCTAGCGTGCATGTGGAGGGCGTAGTCTGCTGTCTGGGACTCCGCCTAAAACACACCCCTCCCCCTCTTGTAGCCCCCTTTTTACCCATGCGCCCATAACCCCCTGATTTCTCTCTCTCTCTCGCTTTGTCTCTCTTCCTCTGTGCACCCCCCCCCCCCACCCTTCTCCCACAACAACTCAACCCACACGTAGCCTACACAAACTTTACTGGCGCAATGAAATACCCATGCTTGTAGACTGTTTTGCAAATTGCAAATCGAGATTTGTTTGTTAATCGTAGCAAATCATATCTTCTTGTTAACATGTTATAATGTCTGTCAACAAGGGCTTATTTATCTGATATATATTTCCAAAAACCTAAACTTCTATAGCCTATAGGCTACTAGACCCCCCTGCTTGCATTAGTTAATAAACCACTTTGTAAAAATACAATTTTGATTAACCCACTATTAATGTGTTATATTCCTCATCCCTTATGTTGAACTCTCTTCTTTAATATATATGCCTATAACAACAGAAAGCCCAAAACCTCACCCATGACTGTATCCTTCACTCACAGATATTTTCAGTAACATTGGCAATCATTCACATGCTCAACATTTGACCTTATTTTATAAGCAACTCAATTGTTATTAAAGGCAGCTTTCCTTATGGACAAATCACTCACACTTGTTTCAGTGGTGTCAGTCATTCATCACTACACAAATTGGTGAATTTTGAGTAACTCCTCGCGGTCTGCTTGGTCTGCCTGTTCCTTCAACCGAAAAGTTATGTTTCTACACGGCCCTGGCTCTGTAAATAAGAGCACAGACTAAGTGGTGCAGACCTCACACAACAACAATATCCTAGCCATGGCAATGTGTTTCCAATGTGGGGGGTAGAACCTCTAAGAGAGCACCATATAGACATTCAAGATAGAGGTGTTTTTGTTTTGATCCAGTTAAAATAACAAGCAACATATAACAAGCTTTCTCCGGAACGACTTACTATACTTTAATGGTCTCTTTCCAGATGTTGTACACCCCTTGCAAGTGTTCCTCTTATTTCTGTTTTGAAATCTAAACTTAATATATATATTCACACGTTTAAAACAGTTTATTGTGTATTTATGTCCCAGTGTTTTCTGATTGGTGCTGATTGTGTGTTGTGTAAAATCACTTGTTGTATCATATCATATGTTCTGGCACAATGTTTCTTTCTGTTGTATGTTTTCCCCATTATTTTCTCCTATTTTTATAGTACTTTGGTCAAATGTTAATTGTGCTTTATAAATACAATGTAAATGTAGAAAAACAAAGAGATAGTTTGTTTTTTTTGCACAAATTTATGAGCATATGTGTTGCATTTTCAGACACATAACTTGTGCAAAGGCTCAGGTAGATGTTCTATTAATTGTAGATTGCATTCAGTAAATCCACATGGCTGGTGAAACAGATTACACAGGGAATCACAAGTTACCATAATGTAGGAAATGTCATATTGGAGGAACCGTTGCGGTGCCTGCTTGTATGCTATTTAATGAAAGAACGTGTTCCTATATTTTGATGTCTTCTGAGACATCTCATGACACTATTCCTGCTATGAGAACTGACATGAAGATAGCAAATAAATGCACACACACTGTATTTGACATGCTGGGAGCAATATGCTGTCCATAATAAATAAATAAATATTTTCGATGTAAAACATGCTTATTGGATTGTAGTGGTGCAATAATATGATAACACCAATGGAATACCTGAATGAATATATGAAAATTACAGTAGTTTAGTATGGTAATTAAATATTATTGTATTGTGTTGTATACTTTATCATATTGTAATGTGTATCACATTGCATCATATTCTACATTGTATTGTTTTATCGTAACTATCTGTTTGTTTAAATATATGTTTGTTTTGAGAAAGGGTTTGAGAAAATTTCACCATACTATATAATCTCTATTCATAGTATATTAAAACGTATCTAAATAATTTGCATCAGTGCATAGTGTAACTGTGAGTATCATTCCTTTCACTGTCTTTGACTTGTGCTGTATGTACAGCCCTTCAGAGCTTCACTCGGGGGCCGTGGAGTGATTAGCTCCTCAGAGGAAGCGTCATTGTGCTGCGTGGAGGAGTTGACACCATGACCCTGACATTTTCAACACAGCAATAAGGGATTGGAAGGTCCACTTAATGACCAGCCCTGTGTCAACCAACAGCTCCGCTTTAGATCAATAATTGCTTCATTAGTTAATCTGATTGAGAGTGGAGCAGCCTTCAGTCGATGTGGTGTCACCTCCACTTCTGTGTTGTATTGATTTCATTGTTCTCTGTTGAGTTCAACTCATTCCTCCGATAAGTTGTCCTCACACTTATTTATGAAGAAAGGAAAATGGATCTTTGTTTGCGCTCCTCAAATATTCAAGCCTCGTCAGTGGTATTAAGGGAAATCAACAGAAATGGTTAGTCAATACCGCAAACGCACTTGCAGAGCAATTGCATTTTATGTCAATAGTTTTATTTTACAAGTCTGTCTGTCCCAGTCTAACTTTCTACCTCCCCATCCAAGAGAGAGATATATCCTGACTAGTGTTTGGTCATTATTGTTGTTGTATATGCATACAGCTGTCAGTTGTTTGTATATCGCTCTAAAGCCTGAACTACATTTGATTTTTGTTTTAGTTAGTTTGTCAGCTATGGCCTGTAGAATTACACTGACTACAAATATCTCTTGTGTACAAATGGTAGTTGCATAATGTACAGTATCTCATTATGATTATCTGGCAAGGCATTCAATATGTTATAGTCAGTCTTACTTAAAATGTATTAGCTATTTTCAAAGCTAAACTTTATCGTGAATCCTTCTCCTTGCCAATATTTCATCGTTGTGAAAGCAAGTTGAAATTCCATTAGCCATTAATCTTAAAATTCTAGAGGAGAGAGATACCAGGCAAGGAAAGATAAAATGTTCGTGTGAAAAGGCCATGTCAGGAATAGCAATGAGATGACAAAGAAATCAGGTGTCAAAAATAAATGTTTGAACCCAGCGATACGTTTTCTGAAGATACTGTATGTAGCAGAAGACGTTTTGTTTACGTGAAATTGTGGAAGTCTATACATATTTGTATTTATAACAACAGTAATGTATGTGTTAATTTGTAACTAGTCTATGCAAGGTCCATAAAAAGATAAAAAAGTTTTGCTCAGGTATTATTGTGAATGTATATACTACAGGAAGTCAAAATGTGAGTTTTTAAACATGCACATTTAAATGCTGCTGTAGTCCCTCATTTGAGATTACAATTCTCAAGATTGGTGGGATTCCAAAATCTCCAACAGATGCTGGTTGATTTCATAGTACGCCCCTAGTCTTTTCTGATTTCCAGGTGATTGCTGTATCTGCCAACTGAAACATCATCCTAGCATTTAAATAGCTGCAATCGGTGGTGAACTGATAGAACAACTTGATGTATCAATCAAACAATCTTTATTTATATAGCACTTTTCATACAAATTCATGTAACAGAAAGTGCTTCACACTACAACGTCATTAAAAAACAATACAAAATGAGTAAAAACAATACAATATATAAAAACCCCAGGGACCCCACACCCGCTCACCAGCCACCTCAATCTCAGTCAGAGAATGGAACCCCGAAGATATTGACAGAACGAGCCTACACACCAACATACCCCAGAAGACCCCCAAGGATGTGGCACCAGCAGCGCATCACCGAACACAGACACTGGGCAGGTGACTAAATGTAGACAACTAATCTTTGTGCAGATCATCCAAAACCATATTCTGTTGATATGTTGTATTCCTGCAACATAGAATAGACCAAACTAATTGTATTTCAAAATGAAATCTCACATATAACAACAATACCTTGCTTACAGAGTTCAGCCTCACATTTCTGCCCTAAGCCTTGTCATTGTTAGGGCAAAGTAACTAGTCCAGCCTTCTGTCAACGATCCATTAGATAAATCTGATTAGGTCTGTCTAAACACATATAGACGCACTGGGGTTCTGCCCTTAAGGCAGAGCAGAGCACAGGAGAGGAGATAAAAGTCAGTTACATTGGAATACTGGGGATTCCTCTCTCACAGGCCCTCAGGGCCTATACTGGTAGAGACACAAGTTTGTTTGTGCCTACTGTGGTGAAGTGGCTATAGTGAGTGTGGTGCAAGTTTACAATACTTCCCTACTGACGTTGTCTGCAACAATGCCTTTGGGCTCTGAATAACAACCTGGCCCTATCATTCATGCTCACCATGGCAACCAATACTAGGACATCATTTGCCACACCCCATTTTTATACCACAGAAACTGAATTCACCCAAATGCCCGCTTGCTGCATTCCATGTCTGTGATGATACATCTCAAACACAATATTCCATAGAAACTGCTGAATGGCAGAAAGATGGCTGCAGTGGCAGCTTTCATTACAGGACAAGGTGGTGTGTGAAGGACTCTGAAACACTTGCAGTCATCTCAAGGTTTGGAGATACAGTATTATGTGTATCAGTCAAATGAAAATTGTATGTATTTCTCGTTTAAAAGGTGTAGTAAGCAATGCTGTAGAAGGATTGTTGATATTTGAACACGGCTGTATAGAAACACCTGACCTTTTTCAGCATGCACCAGAACAGACAACTAATGGACCGGGAGGAGATATTAGCTTACAATCGCTTTCCACACCTTTAATATTGACATTAATTCTTACTAGGGAATGACATGTTTTTATAAGATTGTCTGTATGTTTTGCATATAAACTAAATATTTTCTTTTACGCCTGTCTATCTTACGATAGCTTATTTTATATTATGTTATTTTTTTAAACACAGTATTCTATGTGAATGCATGTTGAATGAATATGTGATTTAAATTTTAAGTATTTAATTTTTTATTGAAGAAAAAAAAAAATAATTCAAAAGAATAAAAATCATCTGTGAACTTTAATTGCACTGGGTTGAAAACGCCTCAGAAAGAGTGAACCTATGACACATTCAGTAATTCACCACTTGACTGAAGCGGCTGTGTCCCTGCTCCAGTGCATATATATACTCCCTGGTGCCTGCTTTTACCAAGGCTCATCTAAAACAATTACACTTCAGGGCTAATTTCTCTTCATTGTTAGAAGCATTTCATATGTAAATCATCTAGCTGTGCCATTCAAGCCCAAGCTGCAATAGTAGAAGAAGTCAATTTCTTTAAAACATCCTCCATTTTGCTTTGGGTTTGGTAGGCCTATAGATGAGAAGCATGTGGGAGTCACAGTATGTGAAATTCATTAATTTCTTGATACAGTGTGCTATTTTAGAAAATACTGTCTGAGGATAATAAAACTAGAATATAGTTGTGAAATTCTATAGAATTGTACCTGCAATTACAGTATAATGTGACATGATGACAAGGAATATCAAACAGAGTATGTTTTTCTCACAGATGCTCTAATCAGATAAATTAGTTGTTTGAAAGCTTCATCCAACCATCAATATTCTTTTATCTCTTCATTATTCTTTAGGGTTATGCGTGGACAATGGGACCAATCCCATGTGAAGGAGGGGCCACCCGCTAAATGTTCACCAGTAATGCTTATGGGCTCCAGTTACCTGATTTTAGTTTGAGTCACTGCAGGTGAGTGGAATTCATTGTGCAGTGACGATAACCTGTTGAAACCACCCAAGGGCACCCCCTGGATTACATATAATGCAAAGCTTTTAGCTGCACTCTGCTAGCCACACTTTGGATTCATCTATTCATTTTCTTAAGGAATATTGAAAAGTCACAAACAAACTAAACGCATATGTAAGCGATATGACAACAACGCTTTTTAATCTAATGACACACCAACGTTACATTATGCCACGACAAAAAACTGTCACTCATTCATTGGATTGTAGCTGAGGTGCGCTGGATACGTGGATGGCTGCAGGCCGGTGGTTATTACCCACCATAACAACCGGCGAGGTAGACTGGGAAGGAGGTGCAGCACCCCTTGGTGCAACTCCCTGCATCACATGTTTTGAGCAACACATATTTTTAGATTTTCCAAGAAGAAGGAGCCATTTACATATAGCCAAAGAACATTAAAGGTACAGTAAATTATGTCTTGTACACTAGGCTACAATTCATCCCCACAGAGCTGTACACTGCATAAAATACCAACATTCACAGTACACAGTATTCACAGTAGCCTACACATTAGAAACCTGTTGTATAACATTAGTTATAATAATTCATAAATTATAATAATAATAATCAACCTCTCAACCCCCCTTAATTTAAGGGGGAACGGTGTCTTATTCAAGCTTGGGAACTCTACCAAAGGTTCTGGCTTTGAGGGTTCTGAGCAGCATCTTAACTGTTCAGAGGACGGCACTCTTCTGGTCAGAAACCAAAGATGTTTCACCTGAAATCTGCTGGAGCCCCTTTCTCAGTTTAGGGGTCACAGCCCCCAATGCTCCTATTACCGATGGGACTATATTGGACTTCACCTTCCACATCTGTTCCAGTTGTTCCTTTAGCCCCTGGTACTTCCTCTCATGCTTCTTCTTCCTGATGTTGCTCTCACCTGGGATTGACACGTCTATCACAACTGCCCTCTTCTGCTCCTTAAGTCAACCACCATGTCTGGTTGGTTAGCTATAGCAGTTCCTTGGGCCTGCTGCTGTGGCTACGGTATGCTATGGTACATACTGTAGACAGAAACAAACCACATAAGATAATATTTGATCTGTCACGCTATTTGAATATACCTATGCATCATTGTTACTTTTTTACAGTTAATCTTCATTCTAATTAATTGTCATTCTGCATTCAACAGCTGTGGCAACAACCACAAAACAGCACATTAGTATTTATAATACTGTAATATAAAACACAATTAGACAGTCTAATTCCCCCTTTCTAGAACTGCTTGCATATTACATGGTATTGGTATATTCCATATGTGAAAACCATAGAAGAATATATATTTTTTATTTTGCTTGTTGGTAAACAATAAGATAACAATTAATTTATTATTGTTTCTGGGATTGTTCACTGTCAGTGCACATTCAAGGCTGCTTTGAGGCGTCTTCTAAACAAGGCTTCCTTGCCAAAGCTGACTACATTCCATTAGAGGAGTCATAGGTCAAGTCCCAAGCCTTCCCAGAAGCCCTAGAGCCTACCCATTCATCCTGCCCTCCTACCCCCCATTCAATGATGGGACCTCTAGTTCCAGAGGTCCCAGAGTGACAATGATCTATTTGTGGTCAAGTCTATCACATTTCTTCCGTAATGAATACCAAATTCACTTTCACTGTCACTCACTCACTCACTCACTCACTCACTCACTCAACAGGCTCAGAGAGAAAACCTTCTTGTGGCCAAAATGGGCCCCTAATTCTGGTTATTTATATTACATGAGTTGTCTCCTTTCCTACATGATAATATAACATAAAATATTAACATTGCTGTAGTAATGTTAATTAAAACACATAATAAAAAATCTAAAGTTGAATAATCCTAACAAAATACATGGTGGATTTAACAAGGTGGATTTAGTTTATTTGTCCTGAGCATAGAAAAGGCAGGCTTTGTGACAGAAAGCTTACTTTGATCACATGCCACTTCAAATTAAATGGCAGCGTCTCCTTATCTCATTGAGTAAAAACCAATGGCCTAATTGAATAATCATTGAATTAAAGAACTTGTGAATTCCACTTAAGTCATCCCCGTTGTGCACAATACTGTGTATTATCAGCCATATCCATTTCAAGCTACAGTTTCTAAGACTACTACTTCCTCCTTCAAATTGCATGGCTACGTAAAAATAGACGGTTCAAATTTTAGCATACAAAATCTGCGGATAAATGACGCAATAAGACCAGGTTTAACATGTTTCTGCTCTGACAGAGGGACCAATTACAAGTCTTCAGCATTGTCTAGGACTGCAGCAAGCAGACAGAATGACAAGAAATGGTGCACTCGCGCCATTATTAAGTGTGCACTATAACAATATTATATGATTTAAAAGTGGAATTTAATCAAAGACCTTCATTTTAATAACAACCAGCTAATACCATAAAATAGCAAACCAGAAGTCCTTTCTATGTTGTTAGGTTGAGCTCAATGCACTTCTGCTAGAATGAACAATTGTAATTGTTTTTTGAAAATGTACGTAATTATGTAATGAGCAGCATTTAACCAATCGGCGCTGCTACTGATCTAGCATTACCACTATTTTGAAATACGTTTGACTTCAACGTCATCTCACTAACCCACCCTGATTTGGGTGCCAGGGTGGCTGTGAAAGTGCTTATGTGAACAGGGTTTCGAGAATATAATCTCAGCAAAAAGAATTGAGCAGAGAGCAATAGTTCTGCCGGACTAAGGGACAGAAGTTTGGGAAAAGGTGGAGGGAAAGGGTGGAGGAGGGGTGGATGGATGAGTCTGTGCAAAGACAGCACATAGGTGGACAAATAATAAATATGATTGTTACCTAGTTATCCCTCAAAATATTGCAGAGTCCCTTTCTTACAGGGTACCTTTCTTATGTTTTCATGTCATATAACAGCTCCAGCCATGGCAAAACCCTGTTGGTACGGTAGTTGCAGTTGCGTACTGGTGGTTGTAGAGTTGGTTAGAGAGAAGATGGAGTAATAAGAGGGACAGGGAACGATTTGTACTTATGTCACCTTGCAAACAGGGTGTCATACCATTTACAGTGTAGTGGTAACATCACTATGAAATCCAGCAGTGTGTTTCATGGCTATCGTCATTGCAATACCTCATTAAGTGATAGTTATGAAACTGATATTTATTCATAAAGTTTGATTCAGCCAAACTGAAGGAATGTGTATCCACAAATCACTGTTGTTTGGCATTCCAGACATTGAAAACAGTTGCAAAACACTGAAGACAGCAGACAGACATTCCCTCATTTCAAACATCTTTCAGCAAAATACAGGCGATAAGGCTTATGCACCAAAAATGAGTGAATATCTGTGTGAAAGGGTATAAATGTTTAATCAAACGGTGTTGATGTGCCTTGCCTCTAGCACTCATGAAACCCAGCTGAAAACCAGAATGCTGCGATCTCAGATCTTGCTTCCCCAACCAGTCATCCTCTCCAATACAAATGTGTCATGGGAGAAGGTCTCAGTGTGCTGAATATGCTGTGTTTTACATTCCCTTCTCATAGCTCCCACAGGGACTCCGTACTATTCCAGCATTTTAAATAAAGCACGGAACAAGAAGTAACACTTCCTTAATAATGGCGTTGAGCTTGGGTAAACATTTACTTTCCAGGTTAGGACAACTTTTAAGCAAGTTTCAAATGTAATGATATTTTATGGTATAAGTGGCGCTGCTGGACAAATCACGTTTTAAAGGTTTGCATTACGTGTAGGATTATTTCCCAGAACACAACCTCAAGAGTACTGTAGTAAAGCCTTGTAAAGTTTTATAGTGCAGGCTTTTTGTGTTGTAAATGTGTCCTGTGGTCTTGTGCACAGAGGAAGTGATTATTTATGAATGAAAATAACTAATGGGTAAAATAAATGGAAAGTGAAGGATAATATCCAAGAGATGCATTCATTTAGGAAGTGATTTTCATAAAAGCTAAAGCTGCATTTTAAATTAGGTACTTTAAAACAAACACAAACATTGTAGGCTAATACTGTAAACAGCAAACATCTTAAAAATCTAGTACCTGAATTAGATACATATATTGATTGAGTGCTGTGTTATTTAAAAGGTATACCAATACAAAAAATATATTTTTAGCAGACTATTAATGTAATAACATTTAAGCTATTTGTAAATGGACACAGAGAAAAAATGAGAAATTACTAACAGAATAAATAAACTTGGAAATGTATATATATCAAGCATGCACCCAATGCACACACAAACACACGCACACACATGCACGCACGCATGCACGCACACACACAATGGCTAATGTATGGATGTTAACAATAAATAAATCATTTTGGCACACCGTTAAATATACAGTTCATTAAAACAACAAAGTCTAAGGAAAAGCATGTAATTTACAATATAACTATTCAATATTCTTGCTGAATATATAAACTATGAAATATATGATATACTGTATTTAGATACAGTGTATTTAGAATGAGAGCAGATGGAAGCTTATTGGAAGAAGACAAGCAGGTCATTCCTGTTAGAATATAAGTGATTTAAAAAAAATAATAATACTTTTTTTACACTCAGAGAGAAAAATATGAGAAACACTCTCTTCTGGTGAAGAGTGAAAGAAACATTTTTTCTCATTTGCTCTGGGGATTATCTATTTTTGTATGTGTGTATCATGGTTATTGAAACATAAATATACTGAATATGCTACATAACAGTAACATGAAGCTGAATAATTTAATAATACATTTTCTTGCTCAGGGAAACTTCAGTAACCTGGTGAAAATTGTCCATATTTAACAGTTGCCATACACTGAAAATAACTTCTGATCTTCACTAAAAACCCTTGACTGTATTATTTCCTAATCTCATGTCCACATGTTTTTTTGAGAATTAAATGTTCCATTTGGTTTGCAATTTAAGCAAGATACATTTAGAGGTGTCTTGTGAAATTACATTTTCCTTTGACCAGAGTTGTAGACGTGTTAGACGTAGGCCTATGTTGATAGAACATAGGCCTACGGAACCCATGGACCCATGGACGATTGTCAGTTGAGAAAAAAAATACATAAATTCATGAAATACAGTAACAAAATATATTTCATTTGGCAAACTATGCAGGTAAAAAATAAATACACGTTTTAAAATAAAATAGAAAATAAATATTGTTTTATAAGAATAAATTGTTGTAATCATTAAAAGACAAACCCCATTTAAACAAATGTTTACCAATTCTGTTCTTTTAGAGCTTTCAGTGTGCTATTAGCATATACTTTTGCACTCAGCACATAACAATGGGGCTTTGCAGGATTTGCCTGAGAAATGGGATGCTGAATGCATTGAGGGAAATTGCCCAAATTCTTTACTTTTGCTATTGGTTCACACCCCAGCAATTTGCTCTCTCAGGTTACTCAGTTAATCTCAGACCTGTGCAACCACCAACAGGTCTACATCATACTGGAAATGTAGTTACAGACCAGTGGTCTATATCCATTTTGACCCATGGTGAGCATGAGTGTGTGCACAATGGTGGAGGTGCAATTAAGATAAGACGCACTACTTTTAATGACTTACAGCATGACTTATAGCACACTGCTATAGACCATATCAACCACTTAGTAAGGCATGGCTGTCAGTGTCTGCAGACCTTACTAAGCTAACAACCCACACTCATATCTCAAAATCACATCCAGCAATTGCCTCTTGAGTTTGAGTCAGAAACCCAATGCATAATGAAAAGGGCTGGCTCATCCGGGCAAGCCCCCTGCCTGGGGTTGTCTGACAGTTCTTTCTGGATGTCTGGCTTTCTCCATGAATTATGAAACATGATCCCTAGAGGTCCTCCATGACCACAGATGGTATGAGGCAAAACTGCTCATTTCAGTCAGTGGTGTCAAAGGGCATTTGTATTGTATCAGTGGACACGGCTGTCTGTGTAACATGCCATTTGACTGAATTTCCCCTGACCCGCGTCGTAAACACTGTTAACGATGGGTTACAAGAAAGATAGCGTTGCACACATTCCTTCACAAGAGCAGATTTGAGATATTAACATTATAATAAAAATAATTTTGAAAAGAAACTTACAAAATAAAGCTAATCATTTTGCATTTTCAAGGGTATTACTCCTGCAGTGCCAAAGTTGCTTACTTCAACTGAATGATTATTCATTAGGAGGGATTCATGACCTGAGGGCCTATTAAATCCATACAAAATCCTGATTAAACCTTTAAAAACTACATATTCCACAAGAAACATAAAGTATGATTCATCTAACATCAATGGCAGGCTTAATAAGGCTCAAGCTCAATCTTTTCTGCACGTTTAAGGTTGAAAAAGTATACGTAATGGCTTTCTGTCCACTGCAACCAGCATTTCGATTTCTAAACCCAATAGTCAGTAAAATACTATACCCATCATTCTTTGTTTCAATACAAGTTTCTTGATAGCACAGTGTTCCTCGCCTGGGGTTACATGCCAATGTATTGGCACAGAAAAATATACCTCTCTATAAGGGCAAAAATAATTTAAACGAAATAATTCAAAGAGGCCTATAAATCCAGCAGTAAATAATATGTAATTTTGCCGCAACCATTTTTGTAAATTCTTTCCATAATCTATGTTGGCATATTTGGCTTGGACATTTCTGTAACTGAAGAGGTACAGAAGCCCAAAATGGGCTCTTGCAATGCTAATAAAGTAAAGAGAAATGTCACATAGGAACAAAGTGAGGTTTCTGAAACCACCCAGGATTACGCACTGATTATGATACTTGTTTACTAAATGTGACAGTGGAATACATTCACTATGCATGATTTTGTATGTAAGATTATTTGTTGGGAAGACCAGCTGATAGATGAATGTAAATTAACCTATACCACTTTTCTATTAAGATGAAATATTGTCTACCCTGTTATTATGGGCTTTTAAGCAGCTTAACTGGTTGACTAGCTGAGAAGTCAAACATACCCTTTTCCCATTACCATGTTTTCCTTTTCCTCACCTAGCAACAAGATGTATTCCATCACAAATTAGCTGTTGACTAGCTAACTGTTTGGGTCACAAGTGGAACACTTGAAAAGACCGGTTTGTTTATCCCAGCATTCTTGGCATCTCATTCAAAAAATGTAATTAAATTACTAAATAAGTCCCTGACATACAGAATAACTAATTTATTTAAATAATTTTCTACATTGAAATCATCCAGTTATTGGTCTGCTGTTCACCTGGGTTTACACTGTCAGTCAAGTTCAATAAACACAAAGTCATCTCTAATATTTGCAATGTTTGCTTTTAATATTGCCGTTTTCTCTGACATTTATATAATCTCTGTTACAGCAGGCCTTCTCCATGGGTTCTCAAACTTCAAAGTGAGTATACATTTCAAGAATATTGTTAGGAAAGTGATTAGAAATGAGTCACCATGCACTGCTACTCTAGCCTTAACGACATGAAAGGCATACTGTAGGTAGAGCAAACTGCATGCATTGAGCATGGGTGTATACTATTCAGAACTGTGACTTGCTAAGTATAGCTATAGTCAACTAATTGTGGTCAATTATGCATACAGTATACTGTACTGTGTAATGTGCATCAAAATATCCTGTCCAAAATCATTTTAAATTGCCTCTGCCCATTTGTTCGATGATACTATATTTTACACACGTCTTTAAGCTATTGCCTTCCTGCTGTAATACTCCAATGTATGGCTCCCCAGGCTGTACATTATTAATGGGGCTTAAATTAAATGTGCCTTTGTTCCACCAAGGAAGGACAAGGCATGTGTCTCCCCAAAATATGGTGGAGAAGGGAAGGGGGAGGGGAACGTGTGGCTGAAGCACCCCCATTCCTCTGTTCGGCAAACCTTTCCGCCATCACATTAAGAGGTGCAGCATCAATCATTACACAAGTAGTTACTTGTTGAAAGGACAATGGACAGCTTTGAAATAAGTGAAGATAACTTGAAACAAGGTGATGTTTTTCATATAGTCTTTTCAAGACATAACAAAAGAATATCCATACTGTATGGAGGTAATGGCAAGGATTTGCCATACATTTGAGAGGAACCTCAAACATTGAAAATTGATTCAGGAGTGAATGTTTGATTTGAGGCCCATAGTTTAACACTTATCAGACTATATAGGCCCATAGTTTAATAGTAACACTTATCAGACTATATAGGCCCATAGTTTAACACTTATCAGACTATATAGGCCCATAGTTTAATGGTAACACT
>JAODUH010017681.1:0-26465 GCA_027564835.1 Typhlichthys subterraneus | reverse complement strand
TACGTGCTTTGGACTAGCGGATTTTATCAAGGCAGACCTTATTTCCAAAGTCACGGGACCGTTTGTTCTGATGTTCGTCGAGAGTCTGAATCACACCACCAAAACGAAACAGCTGGGCCTGCATGTACGTTTTTTGGGAGGACAGGCAGGTACAGTCAAGATACCTGGGATCTCAGTTCATGGGGCATGCAACAGCTGAGGACTTATTGAAACATTTGAAAGTAAGTAAATGTTTTATTTTAGCAAACATTTTTACTGTCACGTTTTAGAACATTTTTTTTCACTTGTAAAAGGGTGATTAAACTGATATTTTTGTCACGGTTCGCGGTCGCTCCGGTAGCAGACAGTGCCAGGCCGCCGGTTCAGCACCGAACAGCGCCGCTGCCGCCAGGTCAGCCTCCTAAATGCACCTCACATGCGGCAGCCTCGCCTCCACTTCCTGGGCAGCGGTATAAGAACTTATCCGCCCTAGCACCTGTTGCCAGTTCGTTGCCATTCTACGGATGCACGTACCAGCGGTCCCGCAGTATCGTCTGCTTACCTTTGCCCGACAGCCACGTCTGTCCCCTCTTCGCCGCAGACCGTCTGCAACTCTACGCCTCGCCACCAGCGACTACAACGCTGCTCCTCGCCACCAGTGATTACAACACTGCTCCTCGCCACCAGCGACTACCACGCTGCTCCTCGCCGCCGGCGACTACAACGCTACGTCCACCGCATAGCTTAACATTTTTAAGTGGATTGTTACCCATTTTTTATATTGTTTCTACTCCCTGTTCAACAGTGTGGTGTCTACCTCCCTTAGTTTTATCTGTGCTAGGTGGCTATTTTGCAATAAATAATAATTCAGTTGCATTGAATTAAACTTAATTTCTATAACAACAGTAACAGTAGGGAGGAAGAATCCTTGATCAGATCCATGACTAAAGGGGAATGGCCTATCTTCCAAGGGTCGTATAGTTGAGTATTAGGACAATTGTGTTGTACATAATATAGGTCAATAGATGGTTCATTGGGGCATAGTAAAATCTGCCAATACCCAATTAATAGAAAAAGGAAGGGGGCTAATATTCACAGTATAGCCCTACTAATACCTACTAATTTCTTGGTTAATTTTAAACACCAGAAATAACATAAGTGTTATTTTCCTCAGGTGTGTGTGGACCCCCTTGACCTAAGAAGGCTAGTGTCCATTTCAATGGATGGGCCTAATGTAAATTTCAAATTTTTGGAACTCTTCCAACAAGAACATGCAGAAACGTATGGAGGTTGTCAAATTGTGTCGGGAGCTGTGGACTCCACATATTACACAATGCTGTTAAAAGTGGCTTTTCCATGCGGCAAGTGGAGAAACTGCTGAGAGCCTTGCACACATTATTCCACAATGTGCCAGCAAAAAGAGAAGACTACACTGCTGTGACCAAGTCTACCATTTTCCCTTTATCTTTCTGTGGTCATCGGTGGCTTGAAAACCAGCCTGTGATAGAGAGAGCTCTTAAAGTTTGGCCATCACTTACAAAGTATATGGATGCGGTGAGAGGAAAACATCTCCCTAAACCTGGGACAGCATCTTTTAACACAGTGGATGAAGCCATGAAGGACATTCACATCGTGGCCAAGTTACACTTCTCCTTGACTATTGCCATGCTTTTCAATCCCTTTTTAAAGAGGTATCAAACAGATGAGACAATGATGCCTTTTTTCAGCAATGACCTGGCTGAGTTGATCAAGGTGAGTTGATCAAAGTTGAGTTTAGAAGAGACTACAAATAGCTTTGTACATTATAAGCACAGAACTATTGCCACTACTGATTAGGCCTACCGGTAATTAATGTATACACTTTGTTAATGAATAATAATGAATAAGCAATGTATTAAACTTTTTAAATTACGATGCAATATATATGGCTTTATATTTTAATGTGGATACAAGTTACTTCTGAGATTATCCTCTGACAGAGTCTACTGAGACGCTTCATTAAGAGAGAGGTCCTCCAGGACATCTAACCAAACTGGATGTAGTTTATAAGCAACCAAAGGACATTGACATGGGCTTGGGTGCTGAGTCAGTCCTCGAGGTAGTGTGGTAATTTAGAAATATCTTTTTATAAATTTAGTTCAGCAGCAGCAAATATAATTTTATTGTACAAATTATTGTCTACTTTATTTTCACATCCAGTGCAGGAAAAGTGGTGAGTTCAGAGTCCTTGAGTTTAGAAGAGACTGCATTCAGGGACTTTCAAACATCATCAGGATAATGCAGTTGAGAGAGGCTTTTCTGTTAATAAAGAAATCGAAACCTGCAACATGCAAGAGAACACTTTAGTAGCACAGAGGCTGATATTTGACTATGTCACTCGACATGGGGGTGTTACCAAAGTCCACATGACAAATGAACTCTTGAGTTTGGTTGCGTCAGCCAGGACCAGGTACCGTCTCTACCTTGAGACAGAGAGAAAGAAGAAAGAGTCCCTTGCACAGGGCCAAAAAAGAAAGGCGGCAGATGATTACTTGGAGGAACTCAAAAAAAGGCAGAACACTATGCAGGTAGGTCCTGAAACTCTTTCCAGAGATGCAGACACATTTGCAGAAGAGGCTGAGGACAAGGCTTGCAGTAAGATGGCTCAGCTAATAACCAAGTCAAATGCTCTGAGGCGGGCCAGCAAGGAGAAATCAGCTGAGCTCAAGAACATTAAGGAGGAGATTCTGGCTAAAGGAGAAGCGCTTAGATTAATGTAGTGCAAACTACATTTTTTTTTTTTTTTTTAACAATATACTGTATCTTACCGGTGTTCTGTGACATTTGAATAAATGTATTTACTTTAAGTAATTTTGTGACTGCATTTCCTTTGCACGTTTTCATTTTTTAATGTTGTGATATAGGTCTTAAATTTAATTTATAATGGTCTTAAAATGGTCTTTCAAATTCTTAAATTTGACTAGGTGAAACCTGCAGAAACCCTGACCAGGGGAAACTATATTTATTTCTAAACATTTTCATAATTTATTTTTAGTTTGTGGTTTTCACCTTCTAAACACAAGAAGACTACAATTACATTGAGGCCATATTCAGGAATTTACAATGTAATGTTGGAGGGAATTCAAAGACACAAACTGAGGTAAGCATAAACTTTCACTCATATTTATTTTCCAAGTGTTATAATGTTAATCTGCTTGTCGCACTCTTAAAGTGATATAAATTATAGACTATAAACTATTTACACTGATTAATTTATTTGTATATCTATTTGTGGAATAAACAATATATTTTCATTAAAGGATTCAACAACCGGCCATGTGGTCACTATAACAAAATAATGCTAGACTGTTTGAGTACATCACTCTTGTCATGTTTCATTCCACCCTGTTATGCTTCATTACGCCCTGTTATGCAGCATATAAAAAGCACATGGATAAAAATACACACATTCTATACATGTATACAGTATATAATTGTTTTATTATTTAAAGAATAACATATTGTAATTGAATAATAGACATATAGTATCTAAGAATATATTAATATTGTTAAACATTCTGTGATAACAATGTTCCTGACAGGGAGGAATATCTTCAGTCTATGTAATATGAACATTCCACCCATAGGCTGGTTGGACAGACGGAGCGGCTGGCCGGATAGACGGAGAGGATGGCCGGATAGATGGAAAGTGGCTGGCCGGATAGAGGCAAAGAGGGAGTGCCTGGCCGGATAGACGGAGCGGCTGGCCGGAGAGATGAAGCGGCTGGCCGGAGAGATGAAGCGGCTGGCCGGATAGACTGAGAGGCTGGCTGGAGAGATGGAGCAGGTGGCAGAAGAGACAGAGTGGCTGGATAGACGGAGCGGCTGGCTGGATAGACAGAGTGGCTGGCCGGATAGACAGAGAGAGGGAGAGGCTGGCCGGAGAGACGGAGCGGCTGGCTGGAGAGACGAAGAGCGGCTGGCCGGAGAGACGGAGAGGCTGGCCGGCGAGACGGAGAGGCTGGCCAGAGAGACGGAGCGGCTGGCCGGCGAGACGGAGAGGCTGGCCGGAGAGACGGAGCGGCTAGCCGGACAGACGGAGAGGCTGGCCGGAGAGACGGAGAGGCTGGCCGGAGAGAGGGAGAGGCTTGCCGGATAGACGGAGCGGCTGGCCGGAGAGACGGAGAGGCTGGCCGGATAGACGAAGCCAGGGAGAGGCTGGTCGGAATAACGGAGCGGCTGGCCGGAGAGACGGAGAGGCCGGCCGGCGAGACGGAGCGGCTGGCCGGATAGACGGAGGGGCTGGCCGGAATAACGGAGAGGCTGGCCGGATACAGGCAGAGGCCGGGAAGACAGATCGTCTGGCCGGAGAGACGGAGAGTGGCTGGCCGGATAGAGGCAGAGAGGGAGCGGCTGGCCGGAGAGACGGAGCGGCTGGCCGGAGAGACGGAGAGGCTGGCCGGAGAGACGGCGAGGTTGACCGGAGAGACGGAGCGGCTGGCCGGAGAGACGGAGAGGCTGGCCGGAGAGAGGGAGAGGCTTGCCGGATAGACGGAGCGGCTGGTCAGAGAGAGGGAGAGGCTGGCCGGATAGACGGAGCGGCTGGATAGATGGAGCGGCTGGCCGGATAGACGAAGCTAGGAAGAGGCTGGCCCGGAGAGATGGAGCGGCTGGCCGGAAAGATGGAGAGGATGGCCGGATAGACGAAGCCAGGAAGAGGCTGGCCGGAATAACTTAGCGGCTGGCCGGACAGACAGAGAGGCTGGCCGGAGAGACGGAGAGCGGCTGGCCGGTTACAGGCAGAGAGGGAGCGGCTGGCCGGATAGACGGAGCGGCTGGCCGTATAGACGGAGCGGCTGACCGGAGAGACGGAGCGGCTGGCCGGAGAGACGGAGAGGCTGGCCGGACAGACGGAACGGCTGGCCCGGAGAGACGGAGAGGCTGGCAGGACAGACGGAGCGGCTGGCCGGACAGACGGAGCGGCTAGCCGGAGAGACGGAGAGGCTGGCCGGAGAGAGGGAGAGGCTGGTCGGATAGACGGAGCGGCTGGCCCGGAGAGACGGAGAGGCTGGCCGGAGAGAGGGAGAGGCTTGCCGGATAGACGGAGCGGCTGGCCCGGAGAGACGGAGAGGCTGGCCGGAGAGAGGGAGAGGCTTGCCGGAGAGACGGAGCGGTTGGCCGGAGAGACGGAGAGGCTGGCCGGAGAGACGGAGCTGCTGGCCGGATAGACGAAGCCAGGGAGAGGCTGGCCGGAATAACGGAGCGGCTGGCCGGAGAGATAGAGAGGCTGGCCGGAGAGACGGAGAGGCTGGCGGGAGAGAGGGAGCGGCTGGCCGGAGAGACGGAGAGGCTGGCAGGAGAGACCGAGAGGCTGGCCGGACAGACGGAGCGGCTGGCCGGATAGAGGCAGAGAGGGAGCGGCTGGCCAGAGAGATGGAGAGGCTGGCTGGAGAGATGGAGCAGGTGACCGGAGAGACGGAGAGGCTGGCAGGATAGACCGAGTAGCTGGCCGGATAGACAGAGAGAGGGAGCGGCTGGCCGGAAAAACGGAGCGGCTGGCCGGAGAGACAGAGCGGCTGGAGATGGCTAGCCGGATAGACAGAGAGGCTGGCCGGATAGACAGAGAGGCTGGCCGAAGAGACGGAGAGGCTGGCCGGATAGACGAAGCCAGGGAGAGGCTGGCCGGAATAACGGAGTGGCTGGCCGGACAGACGGAGCGGCTGGCCGGACACACGGAGAGGCTGGCCGGACACACGGAGAGGCTGGCCGGAGACACGGAGTGGCTGGCCGGATAGACGGAGAGAGGGAGAGGCTGGCCGGATAGACGGAGAGCAGCAGAACAGCAGCGGTGACGCAGCACCCCCGCCGTGACAGGAGGAAAACACCAGTCGATCCTATTGAGACATGGCATGGCAACATCAATAAAGAACAACATGTGAATCATTGGACAATTATATATATTATTAATCTGTAAATGACGTACCGCGCCAATAAGGGCTTCTACGGCACAAACGAGTCCACAACAGCTCCGGTAGTCTACTCGACAGCTAAAACAAAACAAAATGCTACAACGATATGCCAATACAAAATTTTAATATATTGTGCCTAGCTGAATAGCAGTGCAATAATACCATACAAATGGGCACAGTAACTCAGGGCAGGCTGTGCATTAAAAGACAATCGCAATGAAAATCATACAGTGATAAACTAGTCAAACAATAACCTCCCGGGACAAACGCACCTCACAAGACGAACCTCCATCGGAGAAAAGGGGAGGTGCAACAGAGGCATATACAGGGAGTGATACCTGGCCACTTATATACACACTTATTATGGGCGTTCATAACTAGTACAATCACATCCAGAAGGGGGCAAGGTTCACTCTGCTACAATCTACCCCCCACTTTTATACCACTCAGTGGTGGGATGTGTGGGTTTGCTGTAGTTTTTGATCCTCCCTGGTCCATAAAACCCACAGGCTTTTCTGTATTGTTAATTGTTGTCTACGGTTCCTAAACACTACTTGGTCTATGCAAGATATTTTAAACTACAGGACTGTATCTATAGGTGTGTTCAAATCAACTCCTACATACACATACAAACTGAACACACAGGATCACTCATTTATTGACTTAATAATAATGATGATGATTAATGATGCACTGTTTTCCCACAAGAATAAAATACCTTCTCTAAATGGAAATCTGTCAATAACAGCCAAACAAGTAACGGACATGGTGACCAAAGTTAATTAGTTAATGATAAACTAGTTTGTATGCTGGCCAATATAAAATGAGGAAATAAGCCTATATTAATTTTACATTGAGTAGATACATGCTAACGCTGTGGAGCACTGGTTGCTATAAGGGCGGTGGAAGGCTTTCAGAGGTCGATCAGCGACCACTAGACCTCCTGGTCCAAGCTATGGAGAGCAGAGGTCAGTTTGCTTATGATGTCCCTCCCTTTCCTGTTCGGGTACGGTGGTCAAGAGCAAGTATACGGCACGTCTTCATGAACTTTGGGGTACAGTAGAATGTACCTTACCAACTGTCTGCTCAGTTTGTTGACTGCTTGAAGGTATATCTGCTTGAGCACTTATAGCCTACACACTTGATGATGATGATGATGATAATAATAATAATACAACTATACATGCTTATTGAAAGAGAACTTGCTGTGAGTATTTCTGTTTGGGGGAACACTTTTAATGGGCTTCTAGGGTTTAATTGTAAATTAATTAATTGTGATTGCGTTTGAACTATTATGTATTATGGAGTAAAATGAGCCAATGCTCTAAAAACAAATCGTATACTTTTAAGCATATGGTTAATTTACAATACAATTTGTTTAGGAGCAGTTCTTTTGTGTTATGGACATGCATAGTTTCAACTCTGCTCCGTTCATCCACCTTCTGATTGTCTGACTTATTTGGGTTAATGGCACAGTGGTCAGACTAGAAAAGAGTTAATTATATTTAATCAAGCACTAAATCATGCAAGCTTTCCTTGCCCTCTGAGGATAAGATACAGGTTTGGTAGTGTCTGTTTCCATGCATGAGAAATGCTGTGCAGTGCTTTGATGTGAATTAGATGACCTGACTTGGTATGCTGCAGAATGTCAATTTTACCACTAGATGTCAGCACAGTCCATGTAATCATGATAGTCTTCCTTTGTAAACATGTAATTTATTAAGTATTTACAGCCAATTGACCACAATAACTAATACAAAATATGCACTTAATATTATTATCGTAATGTGTTTCAGAGTAGGCTACTCTTTTGTTTATTGTGTATAAGCCTACTGTGTATTGTTATACTGTTGTTATTAAAATATCAGATATGTTTACATGGCAACAGCATTAAGTCAGTTGTTGTCGGGGATCACAGGTCAAATGGTTTGGGTAGCGTCGCTGTAGCTGCACGTCCTCCAGGAGTGTTTACCAAACCAAAAGAATATGGATTATGTATCTTCATCCTGTTGCTGCAGCCACATCAAGGACGTGCACACCCTCGGTGTGCCTATTGACTGCTTAAGGACATTAACAAAGGAACAAAGATCTCTGTTCGGGGGTTTTCCTCTGCGCAAAAACGTAGGTGTACTGAAAATGATCTTGCAGTTACAGCCTACTTGAGGCTTTCATAGTATAAGGGTCCGGGAGGGCCTGCTGCTCTGTCGGAAAGCCCCACTTAGATGTTGCTGTCCTGCTCCAAGACGTCCACCAACCTCTGTTTGTTTTCGTCATTGTTAATAGCCGGGACGAGTTTCCTATAATCAACAATATTGCATTGACCTCGACTCCCATCGTCGCGTCAAGTGCTTCTTTTATACATTCAATGAAGCTTCCTGTGTTTATTGCGTTTTGGCTCCGTTTTCTGAACCGTTGGTCAGTAACAATATGTAGCAAAACATATCTATTTGAGAGGTGGCCATGTAATATCCTAACTTTACGACAGTGTGTTATTCATCATGGAGCAAGGTGGATTCCAATGCGTTTTATCACTCCCTCACCATTAAATTGTGTCATGTGTCCCTGGGGTTTGAATAATGCTATTGTGTGATGATTAATTGTCCTGCAATGCCAGAAACTTGTTATCACAGATTTGTCATGAAGGACACATTTGTCCCTTAATATTGTTTACCGCATTCCAGATTGATTTTGGCACAATATTTGTTGCTTTATTTCACAAAAGGGAAACCATTCTGTCTACAAAGGATTTCCCCTTCTTTAACAAATGTTACATGCTAAAATAATCTACTGTTGTCTTAATTTGGCTTTGTTTTGTAGATGGTCCAGATAAAACTAAATGTTTGCATGGGGATAGCTGCCGCATTGGGTCTTAGAAGATTTATTCCTCACTAGATTTATTTCTTCATTCCTAACATAATGCATTATTGATTTTCTCTGCTGAATTATTTGTATTATTTTTAGATTTCATTCTACATAAAAAATTAAATAACTGAAAGAAAGGAAAAAAAACTGTATATACTCTATAGTGTGTATATATATATATATATATATATATATATATATATAACAAATTATTACTCTAAATGTAGTGTTTAGAAGTGCAGAATTAAATTTTAAGTATATTTCTAGCTTAGAAAAATAAATATTTTAAATATCTTATTTATTATACACTCCAACAATGTATATCTACACACTGGAGCATGTTTTTCATAAACAATGGAAGTTAATTGCAGAGTTTGGGATGCATTATTTTTTCACTGAAAGTCAGTAAAACATGTATGTATATTGTGGTAAATGTTTAACAAAACTCCAGTGCTGCTTTTAACTGTATCATTCGCATATAAACGAGCAGTAGAGATTGTGGTTAATGAAAGATAAATGATAGCAAATAAAGAATCTTTTACCCATCTCTTCCAGGATATAAAGCCATACAGGCTTAACATGGTCCAGCTATTCCTGATTTGCAGCCACAGTCTCTAGTGGGCGTGAGGCTGGAAGACTTCTGAACCATATATCACAGATGCAGCGGTGGCCTGCTTATGGAGTGCCTAAGCCCTGGCTCAGGTTCATAATTAGAAACAGAACTCACCATGTACAGCAGCAGGAAAGCACTTGGCCTGTGTGTGTGTGTGTGCACGGTATGAGGCATGCTCTGTAACAAACAGGAAGGTATGCACATGAGACAGGCATGCCGCTGGAACGTAATGGGAGTATTCTAGGCCTGTGATCACCTCATTTAAATGTGCAGGTGTGCGTGTGCGTGTGTGTGTGTATGTGTGTGATAGGGAATGGGACAATGATCCCAACTGGATAGCAACGGTCCTGACTCCTGACTGTATTGTGTTCAGTCTGTTGGAAGAGGGGGTTATTGTCTTGCACACCCCAGATTGAGTCATCATCGTCACGTATTGAAAAAGACCGCTTGACTGTTGCTTGATATGTTGCAGCAATATAAATGAACAAATCCTGTTTAGGTCAAGTGTGTTTTTTCTTATATCACTAATGTCAGGGGGTTTGAATCCCACTCAAGAGCTGGATCATGTTCTGTTATATTTAGAGGAACTCACAAACAACCACCCTACCCATAACTCCACTGATCTTTAAAGAAATGTGAAACATATGGCGTTTAGACGCACCTTAAATTCAATGAATGAATAAATTAATATAGTTTATTCCCTGTGAAAATGTAGGAAAACAAAAGGCATTGAAATGAAATGCATATGAAAGAATGGGTGTTTTGATACTCCAGTCCAGAAGCATGGTAAAGTTGTGTTCACGGTTCACACGTCTTCACAATGTTTTTAGATGTCTGAGACCGTACAAAGTCTAAGACCATACAAAGTTGCCTAGCAAATTGTGATTAAAAGTTTTTAATTAAATGTTCATCCTGTGTTTCTTCCAACAGAGGGGAATGTGTTTAAAATGTATAACATGGGTAATCTGAACAATGAACAATGTATAATCCCAACAGTCAGTTTTTTAGTTTGAAAGTCTCCAGATTTGATTGGTGGAGACCGCATATTTTGTCCTTTTGAGCTTATGCCAATATTTTTTTACAATTTTTTTTTGTATTGTAAAACATATTTTCACCAGAGAATCCTTCACAGGGAAATGTCTTACTATTTGTGTATATTGAACAGGGTCAAAAATAACTACTTTTTATTCCTGGAAAATATATTAAATATATAGTCTACACACAATATTCCTTCCCTAACTGGTCTTGTGTTCAAATATGACATTAGATCAGTAATTATGTTTGCCCTTATATGGTCATTGAGCAAGTCAATATGTAATGCATACGTGTGTGAATGTACTTGCTCTCATATTTTTAAATATAACATTTCTGTTCTATTTCTGTTCCTAATATATAATATATCCTAAAAGAAACTTGTTTGCATCACACTTAACACCAGAAGTTAATAAGTGCACAATTTGGTATTGTCAAGCCATTTGAAGCATTATGCGGTCCATTCCCTCATTAGGCTTGCAGAGCTTTGTGTCGCACATTCCCTGTCAATACAAGGCCAGTCTATACATGAGCCGTTCTCACAGCCGACTGAGGCCTTCGCAGACCATGCTGCACATATGAAATCCTCTGGGGAGTGACTTCTCTCAGCAGGGGCTTACCGCTGAAAGAGGACGTGTGGCCCAGCCTCTCTTGTGTGAGAGTGTGTACATCCTATAATGCCATTCCCTTCTTATACGCTGACTGGGTGCTCACAACCTACTGTATGTACTTCCTTTGTTGCCATTCCCTTCATTTACGCTGATTGGTGAGAGAATGGCATTCCGATCCATGCAGGTCTCAGATGGGCACTGGGGGAGGCTGGTGTGCTGATTAGGGCTGTGTACCTTGGCACTGGAGCTCTGCTCTGAATCGGACCACAGGTCTCCAATTCAGAAGCAGGTTTTTTCCCAAGGTCAATACCATTAATATTGAACAATGCCAGATTCGGGGAGGGAGATTTAGGGTGGGAGAGGGGGGTTAAGGTAAGGTGCCCCATGGGTGCAGAACGATATAATCTGTGACGTTATTGTAGTGCTGTCCCTCAGGAAATTCTTGGAGTACATGCCTTAAGCACAGTACAATGCAGAGCACAGGAAAACTACATTGGTGGTTGGCAGGTTTATAGCTCAATCATCATCCTATTGAGTTGCCCATTGTGTATGGCACAGAGTATGTTATGCTATATACTGTACACTTACACTATTAACTGATGTAGGTGATAGATAAGGAACAAAGGTATTAATGTAATATGCTTACTGTATGCTGTTCAGCGGTGGTTTACCAACCACACCTTCCTGAACCCTTAACCTTAGCATTATTGTGTCACAATGTCCATTGCTCTACACACAGAGCAGTCACATACAACATGGTTGCGCCACAGGGCAATGCAGGATCACTGTAACAATTACCCACAGACAGAGAGGTCATGTATTGTGATAAAAAAATAACGTTGCATTATGTGGAAAAATACTTTGGTTTTGAGAGGCGGTTTATGTATCTCACTTGAATGCTGAGAAAGATGTAGACACATCACCTGGATGTAGAACTTGGTTTATTCTTTATTATATCATCTGCATTGAATAGCATTTCTGGAGAGTTGTTATTAAAGAAATATAGTAGATCATATAGGAGTGATTAATGGACTACATTTATATAGTGCTTTTCTAACATTACGGCCACTCAAAGCGCTGTACAGGATTGCCTCACATTCACACATACTGTACACCGATGGCGATTGCTGCTGTGCAAGGCACAACCGACCACCGGGAGCAGTTCGGGTTAGGTGCCTTGCTTAAGGACACCTTGACACTTAGTGAGCTATTGCACTTATTTTATTCTATGTGTTTTACTCTTTAGGAATTCACAGTAAGCATTGTTAAAAAATCAATATGGTGTTATTATGAGTGAATTGTAATATTACCTTACAATAAGTGCTAACATGCTTGCTGATATCATCTAGAGAATTGACATTTTTTGCCAGTTAGTCAGTGACATATTATGTCGGACAAGGCTTACAATTAATGTGCAAAAATAATGTTTTGTAATAATTTCTTAACCTTGCTCTAACAGTCAAGGACGGTGTCACTCTTTACAAAGATAACTTGCTTCCCCCAGAAGTCAGAAGAGGTCATGGAATATCCCTGTCACTCTCCCTGAGACTGTGTGGCGCTCCAAATCTCTCCTAGGGGACCACAGTACAAGCTTGAAGCCAACCAATGGGGTCATATTCTGTCATATTAGGACAGGGAGAGAGAGAGAGTTACTGGGGATGGGGGGCGGGGGAGACAGTCATTCCTCCTGCTCTCAGGGTTTCGCTGAGACAAGCCTGTCTCGGTGGCAGAATGGAGAGAGTTCCTGTGTTTGTGCCTGTTCCTGTCTCCTGCTGTCACCGAGGGCTTGTCGCCATTGTGTCCGGAGCGAGCGACCGGGGGTCTCGCCATGCTCGCTCGCCCTCACTGCTCAGAGCGAGGGAGACATGGGAGGAGGAGGCCGCCCCAAACCGGAGCTGCTCACACCTAAATGGAGAGGAACACACACACATTGTCTTCCTCTCACTGTAAGCACATACCATGGCCCTCCTCCACGTCTTGTGGACATTCACCGCGTATTGTGCTGTGTGACGAAGAAAACGATTCTCTGTTCACGACTTGTCCCCAGAGCTGGCCCAAGCATTAATGGGGCCCTAAGCAGAATTGAATTAGGGGGCTTCCCATCGCCTCTGCACCGCCAATAATATTCACTCTTATCGATGCTTGATCATTCGCACACCAGCTGTAAATCTAACACACACATTATTAATGTAAGGGTTCCCACTCTCCCAGTCAAATGTAACATTACCTGACTTTTCCTTAACTTTCAGTTTGATATCTGTGTAAAAGGGATAGGCAGAATGACAACGATACAAATCTGAATATTAATTGGATAATATTTGTACTACACAAGTAAAAAAAAAAATCCATGTTAAAGTAGGTTTTGTAAGGAGGGGAAATCATCCTTATACTAATAAGAGTCCTTCTCCAGAAACCTTTGAGCGTCAAATATCTTTTTTCATGTACTATTATTATCCCTGCTGAGGTCAAAAATACAGCATGCTCTACTCTTCTGTCCTCTTCTATGTCTTATGTTTGGGGAAGTAACCTTCCTCAAGCACTTAAATTCCCTGATATTGCCTGACTTGACCCAAAACATTACAAAATTCCTTGAATTTCCATGTCTGGAATATACTTTATTAAAATTCCATGATATACCAGAATTTCCATGATTAGTGGGAACCCTGTAATATAATTATTTATAGTTAGATGGATTGCCAACATACCAGTGTCAGCTTATGGTTATGTTTGTTTATCTAAAAGGTAACAAACTCACAATAGTAATCTAAAGCTAATTTTCAAAGTGGTAACAGCACAAAGTGTTATAGCCTACATAGTGTATTGAAAAATAATATAAACCAGTAGACTAATACTGTAATTTGGCATGCAACCATACCGTTACCTTGCTAGTTATTTTACATTTTCTTTTTAAATGTATCTGCCTCAGTCCATTTTTGTGGCATTTCTTGTTTAAACATGAATGTGAGTGGTCGTGGTCGTTGAAAGAATAAAACTTAAAAAAAAGAGGGGGCCCCCTGGTGGCTACGGGGCCTTAAGCACTCGCTTAGTTCACTTATGCGTCGGGCCGGCCCTGCTTGTCGGCTATGGGGGTAGATTTTTATCAATATTATTCAAGCGCAAAAGTATAATCCACACATATTTTTACCATCCACAAGCGCACACCTCTCAGTCTGCATGCGTAGGTATAATCCATTTAACCCATCCATCAAGGGAGCAGTAAATTGCCAAGTCATTGAAATTAATTGCAGGTGTTTACTTAAGTAGCCGATGTAATGTATGTTTGTGGCCACGTTATGGTGCTGGTGAGCCTGCATCGGCCGTATTAGCCAGAAGAAGAAACTTTACGCTTTCGAATCGTGTTTTACGGTTGCGTTTCAAATGGACCAAACTGTGGAATATTTCTCTCAAAATTACAAGCGTAAATATTTGAAGCGCAAGTGTGTCCTTCTATACACAAATGAGTCACCAGAACGCAAGCGAAGGCTTTGATTTGTAACGTGAATATTGTTAACATATCTGAAAATAGAAAGTGCATGCATGAATATTTTTTTGCAATTGTAAAGTTTGTGTTTACAGATGGCAAAAACACGTTTGTGGATTATACCTATGCATGCAAACTGAGAGGTGTGCGCTTGTGGATGGTAAAAATATGTGTGGATTATACTTTTGCGCTTGAATAATATTGATAGAAATCTACCCCCATAGTCCGCGAAAACAATGTGAATTTCAGCTCGGGAGTTGCATGTGGAACATACAAAGTTATGAAAAATGTATATTATTTTCATCGATTGACAAGGAAATGACAAGATTTCAACAAATGCTGTGCTGACAGATGTACTGCTGATGTAAATCAAATGTTTCAATTATTCAGTGCCTCAACTTCTTGGTTTTAGGTTTGTCTGTTTTGATTTGAAGTAATATAAAGAACATAAAATATACAATTCCAATTAACATGACTGCTAACTAACTTGGTAGCATGTTTACTGTAAGTGTAAGTCTTATTTTATCCTCTTGTTGTGCTTTGGGGGGCCATGATTTGGCTGCTAAACTGCAACTGGACGAATTCCAGCAGGGAGAGTTTTCAATATGAGTTCAGCCTTTGGTCTTGGCAGCCCAAAGAATTGAGAATGACATGTTAATAGACTGTACATGACCACCAAACAGTGTCAAACCACCCTGGTATTTGTTCTGGCATAAAATCCATATTGTTCAATGTTTACTTAAAGTCCTATGAATAAAAAACAACATTCTTCCTCATTACAAAATGCATTATTCAATGAAACAACACGCGTGCACCTCATTAGTTCAATCACCAGTATGATATTTAAGTTCAGTTTATATGAAGGTTCTATTGTTAACATATTCTGGCCCGCTGTATATTTAGTAGGCAAACGCTATATTGCAACATTAGTGTAATTTAAAAAGTAATTTATTTCATTAAATACACTTTAATTTATATATATATAATGCTAACAGATGCTGATGTGTCTCACACCTGTATGGTGTGTGTTAGGCATAGGAAAATATTGACAACATCCAGTAACAAAAAAAACAAATAAATGTATAATAAATAAATAGTGTAGTATATTACTTTCATATATTATGGCAATGGCACATTATATCGAAGATTTAATACACGGCAGATGCAGTGTAGCCTGGCTCCTTCCAACTATTGCTCTCAGATCTGTTTGTTTTCGCTGAGATTATAGTCTCCATGGAAACCCTGTTCCCATTAGTGTTTTCACAGCCTTCCTGCTGGCGGACCAATCAGGGTGGGTTAGTGAACATTAACCATTCACTTTGTGAATAGGGTCTGGCCAAACTCCATTAGGAGCCCCCTACTGGGCGTAGACCTCTGGTTAACGTTGAAACTATTGGATGGGATTTAACCAATAGGTGTTGCTACAACTGTTCTGGTCGCCTCATCTAGCTCTACCACCATTTAGAAACACCCTTGACTTCAACGTCATCTCACAAACCCACCCTGATTGGTCCTCCAGCAGGAAGGCTGTGCGGACGCTAATACGAACAGGGTTTCCAGAATATATTCTCAGATAAATAAATTGATCTGAGAGTAATAGTCAGGCAGAGCCAGGCTAATATTCAGTGTGCTTCACAAAAAACTATAATGCCTAGAGGTCATTCTCAATTAACATAAATGTTCCATATCCTTCTGTTTGTGTGCAGTGAGCACCCTTCCTCTTGTGTGATATTTGCACAGCTGATAGTGTGTGAATGCCTATGTAGGGTCTCATTACTTCTAATATGTTGTGGTGAGCAGCATCTGAAATGTGGACTCTCTGCCCCGCCTAAGCATGCTTGAATATTTTCTTTTGCACCTTCAAAACACATTAAGCTCGTTTCAACTATAGTCTCAGCGTGTCTTAATGGGAGATGGCCTTCCTTAGATCAGATAGCATCAGCGATTGACACGGATGCACAAGCATCTGTGTTGTATTGTCTTCAATAGCAGGTATAGCCTAGAACTATATAGCATTAGCTAAAATTCTGCATTTTCCAGTTGAGCTCAAGTCCTTAACTAATGGCCTAATATAATCTGGTCCTGATGAGTAAAGGAAACATTTTGTAAGCCGCATGTTAATAAGCATATTACCATGGGGAAAAGCACCATAGAGCACACCAGTTTATGAACATCTTAGAAATAGAATTAACCTATGCTAGCTAACTCAGATGTACAGAGGGATGCACTGGTAGATGGTTGCTTGCTTTTAAATTCATAGGTGTCTACCATATAATAATGTATTGGTGTACATAAATCCAGTCAGAAACATGTTAGAACATTGACTAGGTAACATTATTTTATATGATGATCAATTGTGTCAAGTCGTCATCATCATTCCCCAGCAGGATCACTAAGGTCTACCAGCCAGTTCCTCCTGGATGTCCCTAGAGCCAGGCTTACAACAAGAGGTGTCAGAGCAGTGGTGGGTGCCCCAATATAATGGAATATACTTCCAAGTCATTGCTAAAAACCCACCTTTTTCATTTGTCTTTTAATCCTAATTCATCTTGTCTTCTGATGTGTCGAACTGTCCTGTTTGTGTATGTTATTTGTATTTATGAATTTCTATTTCTTAAATATGTGCCTTTATGGATGTTATTTATTGTAAACACTTTGGTCGACAATGGTTGATTTAAATGTAATACTATATAAATATAGTACATTTGACATTGAAAAAATAGTTGACCAGAAATCATCATAATCAATAGCAAGCGGGACGTATTCCAACCCCTACCTGCAGCCTATACTTGGCTCTGCTCTCCACTGTTCAGATGTGTTTGACATTGAACAGGACTAAGCCCAGAGTCATTTAACGGCTCCAGCAGTGTTCCTCAGGTGACCTCACATCAGGCTGCCCAATCAAGAACAATCACAAACACATCTGACAGCAGTGTAAAGCTACAATGATGAATCACTTCCATAAGCACTTAAACATACAGACAGATATACAGCTCTGCTTTGTGTGGGTTATATATAGGGAAAGCCAGTTTCATTAGCCTGGCTCTGCCAGACTATTCTACGAAGCATAAGTGCAGTAACTACACTACGCAAACAGTTAAACTGAGAAAAACTGGCCAGTTTAGTAGTTTCTGCCATATACGTTTTTTTCTCAAAAACAAATTGAACTCTTTGAAAATGTGTCAGAAAAAGCTGATGATATCAAGAAGTTAATTTTTAGTAATAATAACTCAATTTTGATATGTTATGATATGATATGTTATATGTTAAGATATGTTGCTGCGGTTAGTTTTTGGACGGCAATTTCTCTCAGCTCAATAGTTTTTTTTTAGATTATAGTCTAGAAACCCAGTTCACAATAGCGTTCGCACCGCCACCCTGCTGGCGGACCAATCAGGGTGGGTTAGTGAGATGACGATGAAGTCAAGCGTGTTTCCAAATGGCGGTAGAGCTAGATGAGGTGACCAAAACAGTTGTAGCAACACCGATTGGTTAAACGCTGTCTAATATATTCAAAATTAACCAGTCTACGCCCAGTAGGAGGCAACGACTGTGAACACTTCCCAATGCGTGGCCAGACTAGGGATGGCACCGATACGATGCTGAGAACGGAAATTGGTCCGATACTGATTTAAATAGCTGGATTTGTCACTCCCTGTGTTTCCCAGTCTAGTTACTTCCACCTATGTGTAATCATGTCTGATGTGTATCACCTGCCTCTCATTGTTGTTATCCAAAGAGCTGTCTTCCTGTCTTGTCTACTTGGTTATATAGCCTATAGTGTATTCCCAATCCTTCGTCGGTTATTGTCAAATGTACGCGTTGCTCCCTGTGTTCCTACACTTCATTGATTTAATAACCTTGTGTTTGCTCAAGTCCTGCCCGTGTGCCGTGCGTTTGGGTCCTCGCCTTCCAGCAGCGTGACAACTATCTTCACACCGTGAATATTGGGGTCCGGTTACACCAGGCTACCGTTTCGTACCCTCTTTTATTCCAAAACAGCACTAAGAAATTACAGTTAATTTTCAAGCGCCTGAACTGCGTTTTCTCTGAATGACACACCGTTGGCAGATCAACTGGTAGTTTCTTGCTTCTGACATTGGTTTGTTTCATTTTATTTGTTATTAGTGTGTTTGAATATAGACATTTTACGTTAACGTGGATATACAGTACACTGGAGCGAAGACTGCTTTATGGACTCTGGTATATTCTAGACCTGGCTGCTGTGGGAAACGTAAACACTGTAAATAAATACAGATAAGAATTGTCTAAGGGCTATGAAAAGCAAGGGGAGGAAAAAGAGACACACAGTGATAGATAACGGCGGGGGGGGGGGTGGACATTATATTTTCCATGCATCACATTTCTGCCATTCCCACTGTTCTGGTCCACTGGCTCCTCATTCCCTGTTGTTCATGGGAAATTGTAAGGGTTCGTTTATAATGCCACATTTAGTAAGGGCACATTCTCGCTCGGTGCCTTGTTTTTCTGTTGTTCCAAGGAATCGCTGTTAACATCTGTGGCTACTTCTCATAGCCACAGTTGACTTAGCCAGTATCTCCTCCTAATTCTAGTCTTCGCACTATATACTTATCGTCTCACGTTTTGAAAACAAAGCTTAGCTAAATACATTCCAATGAATACATTTGTCATTTTAACAGATTTGCATTGGCTCTCTGCAACATTTTTTTATGCAAGATGCTTTAGCGATGTATTTGTTAGGTAAATGACAGAAGACAGCATACTTATTTTGGCAAATCAGTACAGCACAGCTACAGAGGTTATATCCACACAAGCAGACAGACTCAAAATCCCTGATCTGTCAAGTGAACTGAACATTTCTAGAACTGGGTAAATCTGAGAACTGTGGACAGATGTTTCCCTAAAATACTCCTCCCCCCCAGAACATTTTGAGAATCAAACACTTATTTTTCTGCATTCTGATGAATTCAAATGAACAATTTGTGCCTTTTCTGCATCAATGTATTGTGGAAATGTATATTTAAAAGAAAGCAGTAAATACAGGAACCCTGGCACAACTCAAAATATATGGAATCTAATGCAGTAAAGATGACCTTAACCTAACCCTAACCCTAAGGCCCGTTTCCTATTTTTTAACACGCATAGGCATGATAGAGCTTACTCCTCTGTCATATTAAATTTGGGGAAGTAAATTATAAATACATTATTTTTAATTCATGTAGTAACCCCTGGACAATTAATTGCGCATGTGCTCACATTCAAAACTTTCTGCATATATAAAACATCTGTGTTTTGGGATGACCTGACCTAAAACAATGATAGTGTACTACACATTTTGGCCACAACCTACCTAATAACCTAAAGGTTGCAAGTATGGTGTCAGTGCCACATATGCCGGAATAAAGACGCGTCAATGGGGAGCACAAGGTGAACATTAAAACAGTCTGAATTAATAGTGTAGTAGGTCTATTCTATTAGGGCCACACTGTCCTGCGGTTCAATGAGCGGTTTAATACGCATATGGGCTACTACAACGATATCCTCACGCAGCCCCAGTGCATCTTGCATGTTTAAATTGGGGGGGTACAAATACACTTGTTCTAAATATGTGTATATATTTCAGGGGGACACATCCCCTGCATCCCTGAAATATACGCCTACAGTTTGGTACAGTTACAGTTTGTTCAGCCGTACAGTAGACCCTTACTTACATTATACATAACGTGTAGCAATCTGAGCATGCACAATTCAGTGATGTAGGGGTTTCGCCGCTAATATGGCCTTTTATGTGGCCATTTTGAAAATGGCCACATACATAGCATGGACAGTGACTGGAAACAGTGTTCTGGATGGATTAGAAAATCTGGGTCTTATGATAAATGTGCACCTGTACCTTTTATGTGTAATGTACACATGTAGAACTATTATTTTCCTATTAAGTTAACTCTCTTGGGCATTGTGAAGGTGGTGTATAGGATGCACGTTATTGAAGTCCAACGCATCAAATGGTGTCAGAAAGGTGTCAGTTTAATAATCTGAATTGATAAAAGTCAGCTTTACAGAAATAGTATACTACTGACTGAGAGAAGGACACATTGCAGAGTAAGCTGCTAAGTGTTGAAGGGATTGATGGCTTGATTTTATTATTTAAAAGGGATATTCAGAGATTTTGTTTTGCAGCAATTAGGTCAACAACTGTTTTTGTTTCAACCAATCCGCACCTGAAAACAGGTGAGCGCAAGCATCCCCTTCCTCCCTCCCCTGGTTCCACAGAGCATGTGCAATTAGTCTCGGTCACCCACAGCTTACTTCCAGAGTGTTCAGTAGCATATCAGGGAGATTTTAGTGTTTTGAGCTACTGTATACACTAGTATATACATAGTCAGACAAAATGTTAAATTGTCACTTTAATGTTGATTTTGTTGTTACTAAACGTGTTGACCTGTTCCACATTACTTTATAACTGTATTTATAATATTAGGTCTTTCTGCACACAAGTGCATTCATTACACAGTAGGCTAATTGTCTGTTTGAGGGATAGTGTCAGAATGTAATGGAGTCAGAATGGAGGCTCACATCCTGCCCACTTTCATTTGAATCCCCCTCTCCCTCTCACTCTCTCGTCACAATTCTTGTCTTTTATTGTGGTAACAGATGGACCTTTATGTCTCACAACTATAATCTTCTCCCTTCATGCAATGGCTGCTCATTAGAGTAACCAGTTCCTTCCCAATATGCTGGCCTCTGTAAAGCTTCACTGTACAAAGCGTTGCTTATCAGCAGCATTAGTGATATGCCTCTTGTATTTCCCTCACATGCATTCCTCCTGCCAATCAGTCTGGATATGTTCTGCGCAAGAAAGAAGTGTAAAACGCTTGCTATAAAATTAAAACAAATGGGATATCATTCAATAAATTTATGAAGCCCCTCTCTGTTGTGCAATGAGGTGTCTAATATTAAGAAGGTAACATAGCAACACATTTATATGACATTTAATTGTTGTCTGAAAATAGGAAAACTGTCAAACTGTCAAAAAACTCACATTTAGTTTAAAAAGCAAACTTGCTATTTACATGTAAATAAAGTAATTCCTCTGAGGTAATATTGACGGTGTTAACTTCTGGCAGATGTATAGACTGTGCATCTCAGTCTGTTGTCTGGGCAACTGGAGCTAGGACAGATGGCTGTCTTTCTGTAAAAGCATCTTATTAGGCTCTGCTCGGGAAATAAATAATCAATCAGATTGCTAATCAAGACTAATGGCTTTTTAACAGGTTTTCTCCTAAAGGGGTGGACAGCCGACGAATACGACGTGGTGTGAATTAAATGGCATGCTGTGTTGCTTGAACGGTCGACAAAGAGCATCGGAGACTCGCACGCATGCACGCACATACACACGCACACAAAAACACATTAATAAACACACAGACAAACACACAGACGCACACAGAAACACATTCATAAACACATAGACAAACACGCGCACACACACGCATGCACAAACACATTCATAAACACACAAACACACGCGCGCGCACACACACACATCCACAAGTACACGCACACACACATGCACGCACCCACACACACAGAAAAAAAAAACACATTCAGAAACACACATGCACGCACACATGCAAGCACACACACACACAGACTCATGTATGTCTTTTCACCTTGTCAGAAGATTCACTTTACGTTTTGACATTTATTACAGTGGTTGGCCTGGGAACCATCACTAGGGGAACGCAGAAAGATGGCTCATGGAGGTCAGTTGCTCAACAGAAATTGCTATTCTGATAATAATGACTAAACACAAATCAAATTTACTAGTAAAAATGATTAAATTCATTACATTTCTGGTTAATGTTTTAAATTGCAGTTATATTATGCAAGTTTGTTTGGTTTGATATTCTTGTTTCCTAATTGATTAATACTGTAATATCAGAGATAGCGACCAGACCAACAATTTATTTTGTCCATTTATTTGGAACATAACTTTTTGTGTGTGTGGATAGCTGTTAGCTATGTCATATCTTTGAAGGGGGGGGGGGATTATTTGCAGTGTGCACTTATTGTTCCAGACAGACCCCTGCTTTTCTTCACAACAAGAGCATATGTCACTGTGAACTTCAAAAAGACACATTTTTCCAGCAAAGAATGCATTCACATGGTGAGTGGGAGCAGGCATGGCCAGAAAGTCCTATTTCTCAAATATATTTACATTTCCCGTCGCTTGCCTAACCTAATCTGGTCATCTCTCAAAATTCTTCACTGTGGCAGTGGCTAGCTTCATGGCTGACAGCCTGGAGTACCTCTACTGGTTTTTTGATTTAGTGGCAGTGTGTTTGAGAGCTTCACGCCATGTCTAATAAAAACTGAACATTAAATGAGTAGGGAAAATCCCCATAGTGTTTTAGGGTTGTTGCTTTCTGAAAAAAATACAATATATAAATAAACATTCAGAGCCGCATAATTGCTGTTTACATCCTCTGTTGCTTTGCATGGTACCTTGTGACAAAGGTGCATTGTTTAAAGAGCTTTATAAATACATTTGACTGGACCTAAGACACGTAGGAACAAACAACACATCAGTAGGTGACTCCTGTGTGCTTATATCTCATCTATCTACTGATTACTGTAATATGTCTCAAGCCCCACCCAACCAAAAAATAAAAAACACTTTCCCAGTCTTTATTGTAAACAAGGGAATAGTATGCTACATACTTATAGATTTGAAGTTTGTGGAATAATGAGAAATACCATGTTACCCACGTTGGACGTCTATTATAAGTCTGGTCATGGTTCCCAAAGGGGTAATTATTAGGGCATAGCAAAGCATGCCACCCAAGGTATTCTGTTAACCTTTGACCTTCGCAATGTCTCTGTCTAGATGTCAATCCTATGTCATGTGACCCTTTTTACAACGGGAGGGATGTCAAGGCTTGGTTCCTTCTCACTGTAGCATTTTACGGTTCCTTCCCACTCATAGTTAGAACGCTGGTGTATCTGTCAAACTGGGAATTGATGCTGTGCTGACAGACATAACATGGTTTGTGTGTACGTGTGTACGTGTGTGCGTGCGTGTTTGGTATTGGTCCTCGTCCTTGTGGCCAGAGAGCCTCTCTCTTGAGAAGCATGCTTCCATTTCACGTGGACAGTGGTCGCACAGTATTTAATGTCACTGAGTGAACTGGAAAAACCGTCTGATGCAGATTTCAGTTTGTGGTGTTATTTTAAATTATCTAGCATTTCTTAGAGCTACTTAGTGCTTCTTAGTGATACCTTAGATAAACCTCAAACTGAAAAAGGGATGCTTACTTTGATTATTATTGTTTCTTTTACATTTTCCTTTTTACAACATGAAAACAAAGACATCCAGGCAAAATAAATAAATTAAAAAAAACAAAAAAAAACTGCCACTTCACAGAGAGAATGCCGCCATGTCAATCTATGCAGTGACTGAAATATTCCCAGGTACTGCATGCATACAGTATATACATATTTATGTATATACACTGAACAAAATTATAAACGCAACACTTTTGTTTTTGCCCCCATTCATCATGAGCTGAACTCAAAGATCTAATACTTTCTCTATGTACACAAAAGGCCTATTTCTCTCAAATATTGTTCACAAATCTGTGTAAATCTGTGTTAGTGATCACTTCTCCTTTGCTGAGATTCACAGGTGTGGCACATCAAGATGCAGATCAGACTGCATGAGGATTGCACAGGCCACAATAAAAGGCCACAGGGAGATGTGTTTTTATTTTAATCAAGGTCAAATATCAACAACCTTTCTCTAGGATGCTTGACTCCATCTTTAATTCGAGCCATTGCTTTGGGATTGTTTTAATTTAAGGTCTATAGAAATCACGCATTGCCCATTCTCAATGGGAAAGCAACAACATAGCAACATTTTTCAAAAGCGGTATTGTTATCTTTATTGTGAGCACGTGCCCCTGTTGGCAGGTTCTGGAGCTGCACATCCAAGCGCAGGAAATCATTATCACCACTTGAACAGCATCTGGCATTTGAATTTATGACATAAACTGACATTAAATTAATGAAGTGCAATGCCAGTTTAGCTGTCATACCAGTGGGATCACTATAACTACATCTGAAATTGCATGAACTTTTGCTCATAGGACATTGTTGAAGTCTTGTCCAACACATGAGCAATGCTGTGGCAGGTATCCCACGTCAAACAGGGTCTCCCCGGTCAAACATTAGCGACAGTTGCCACTTCATTAAAAACGGAGAATGTCATGTACGCCAGTGAGGTCGAATATCCAACGCCAACATCGTCCCAAAAATTATGTCCTAAGGGAGATGTACTTATACTGTAAATGTTGATGCTTTCCTGTGTGTTCTGGCATTTTCCTCCTGCCGTCCATGTGACGCGTCCACAGATTTACCGTCACACCTCCAAAATGAGACCCTCTGAGGAACTTATTAAACACGTATATTGTGAATGCACTTCCTCTCTTTTCCCATGCTGCGCTATAGCAAGTTCATATTATGTACAGTATATCTTAACATTTCGCTGGTTTGCTGGTGACTTAAGACCTCTTGGTGGTCAGCCAGGAATGTCCAGTATAATAAAGTCTGAGGGTTTATTCGAATGACCGCACAAAAAAAGAAAACATCAAAAGCTTGTTTGTAGCCAAGCTTGTGCCAAAGCTTTAGAACTTTATATATAGTTAGTTTTTTAGCTTTTATCAGTCAGTTTTCTTGGCTTAAAAATGTAACTCAAATAAATGTTTTGGTGAAAAGCTTAGGAGACATTTATCACAAATGTAATAATATGACAATAAAGTGACCTTTACACTTTTATTGCATGTAATTTATGTACATACAGTGTAATTGTGACTCAGACCTCTATAGACCTGCAGCTCTTAATACAAATAAAGTGATATGAACCGCACACTATTCCGGCCTTGGCAATGCATGTTCAATGTGTAGGTGGAGCTTCTGAAGGTGATGTTGAGCTCAAGTACCAACAATTCTTCTCCAGAATTGCTTACTCTACCTTTAAAGTGAGGGTTAGTCATTCTCGAGAAGACTTGCTAACTTAAAGCTCAAGTCAAAACTCTGGTAGTACTAAGGCTTTGTTGTTGTGAACGGTGTTTGTCACTTTGTTTGTGTTCCTATTTACGGAGCCGGTGTCTGTGTAGAAGTACTGGATAGGGCTGTCGCGGTGAAGAAAATGTCCTTGCGGTGATTAAGGGTGCCCCAATACCGCAGTCTGCGGTATTATCGCAATTTTTTTGTTTTGAATGATCAAGTTCGTTGCGCAGAGCTTCCGAAATAGTGTGATTCTGGGTCATTTATAGACAACGTGATCTCAGTCCGTGGTGAGACAATTGTGCAAAATCATAGGCTTTCTACCATTTTAGTAGGCTTACTAGTTATCACATGTAACTTTGTCCGGCAGATGTTGGGCCAAAATATCAGAGGGGAAATATGACTAATTAATTATTAAATAAAGCATATTAAATAGCGTAAGTTCAAAAGCCTATGGCGCGCCAAGCGCAGCCTACGGTAGACTGCTTTGATTTAGGTAGCAGACAGAAAGGCGTGATGGCACAGTTTCGGTTTAACAACCCGAAAGTTTAGGGGACAACATATTCCATTTTCTTTCCCACACGAAATGCAGATATGTCCCAAAAGAATCACTCGAGTGTGTGCGATGCACGATGTGCTTCCCAGACTAAGTACACAGCACTTTACTAAACTGTAGTACTGTAGTAAAGTGCTGTAAAGCGTAACGTATGAATGTCGTAAATACATACGCTCCCAAAGCGTGGCTATGTTACCGTATTGGTCCGAATATAAGACAGTGTTTTTTTTCTTTAAATGCGTCTAAGTAACTGTCATGGCTTAATGCCCCTGCCATGCTTCCTGGGGTTTCCCTTCACTCTTTTGCTTGTCTTGTCATTACACACACCTGGTGC